>CABHPQ010174490.1:5126-46202 GCA_902168405.1 Peromyscus aztecus
ATGGCTGGGGAGATGGCTGAGGAGATGGCTGAGGAGATGGATGAGGAGATGGCTGAGGAGATGGCTGATGGCTGGGGAGATGGATCCCCAGTGGACAAAAGCACTTGTTACACAAGCTTGAGGACCTGAACTCAGATCCCTGGAACACTCCTAAAAGTCCAGGTGTTTTAATTTTCATCTGTAGTTAGAGCATCCATGGTGAGAGTAGAATTGGAGACATTGCCCAGAGAACTGAAGAGATGCACAGAAGCTCATGAGTCAGGTAGCCTTCATTATGTGGTACAGCGGCAGATGCAAAAAGAAGAAACATGATTCAAAACAAGGTAGCAGGTAAGAACTGCCTCCAAATTTTCCTCTGACCTCCACTGGCACTCTATGGCATGCGTGTGCCTTCCTGCATACAATACCACCGCCCCCCACTACCTATTGGTGAAATTATTAAAGCCACTCCACGTAGTTAAAAGAGAGATTTATTTAGTGGCGTAACTTACAAATGAAGGGATAGGTAGGTTGCTGGTTCTGGGAAAGACGCAGCGCAGTCCGGCGGTGTTCTCTGGAGAACTCCCCTCCATCTACCTCTAGCGTCCAGGGTCCCAGAAACAAGAGAGCACAGCGCATCTGGATCTCAGGTCTTCAGGGCCCTCTCTTGGCCCCGCCTTGTAGGCGTGATAGTTACCGAAGCCTCAATGGGGGTTGGAACTTCAAGACCAAAGCTGGAATGGCTACCCATTACATCTCCCCCTTTTTGTCTAAATAAGAAGGTTCTAACTTAATACAAGACTATATACAAAGAATGGTTATCAAATATTGTCCAGGAGTAATGAGGGATAATGACTTAGATAAGATGAAACTACAATCAATATGAACAATATCAAGCAAGAAACACATACTAAAATCTAGAGAAGTCTAGAGCGTAGGTAAATGGTATATTACAAAGATCATTCCAAAAGGTGTCCTATCCTAAAGAACCTGAATCTAATACTTAAAATGTTCTATCTAAGATATTTTATATATATATTAAGTTGTAACTGTAGCTGCTAGTCTTTAATCCCATCAAAGACCTGAGAAGGAATATAATGGTACCTGACAAATAGTAGATGGATGCAAGCAACTTTCGGGAATCTTGCAAGAGTAGACCGAGACAGCTGGCAGCCTGGACAGTCACCAAATGTTTCTCAGCATTGTTGGTGCATTCAAATTGGCTACAGGCCTAGAGTATCCGACAGACCATTTTCAGAAGCAGGAATTCTGAAAGACCATCTTACCCTGTCTTGGCAGAGTACAGTGTCCTTTCCTTGTGTCCTGCTTGTCCAGAAAGGACAGAATTTGTACTGTTGGCAGTTGAGGCAAGAGCAGTTCTTTGCCCAGTAGGCCATTTTGTGCCAAGAAGACAAACTTCCAAATGGAAATGTCTTAGAAGCCCAACATTCTCTCGGGATCAAATTGGTGCTGCCAGGAGCAATTGTGTCTCATGTCAACAGAATTCTAAGTTATTTAAATGCCATATTCTCTAGGTCTATGAAGTGTTTGAAGATTACCTGTCCATCTGACCTATGTATCTGTAAATCTGGATAACCTGACTAATGTAACTATAGAGATGACAAGCATAGGTGACTATAAATCTATGTCTTATCTACCAAAATAACCTAAGGACTAAGGCTTCATGTAAACAAGGTAAACAGTCTATAAGCAAATGTATGGTAAAGAATGATGACTTCAAAATTGTGACAATACACAAGATATTTATAACAGAGGTAGGAATATATAGTGCAATATGCAATATGACAATAATCTTAAATATATATCAATATACAGAATATCCTAAACAGAAATAGAACATACATAAAGTATGACAGATATAAATTTACATTTGCATCAATATACAAATATTTCAAATAAGAGTAGAAATATATGAACATTATAACAAATATAGTTCTGTATTTGTATCAATATACAAATTATCTTAAACAGGAATATAAAAATAGTTTACATTTGTATCAACCTATAAGAATCCATAACAGTGCAAATTACTATTTTACTAAATTTGTTTACTAGTATATACAATAATCTACCATAATATCTTATACCTATCCATTCCACTTCTTCTCCCCCCCTCTTTTTTAGGAGAATACTGAGTCTAATATTCTCTTCCACCCCCAATCCTATAACCATCATCCATAACCCTGAGAAATATGAAACCTTAGGGAGAAGGGGCGTCGTTTTCTTAGAATTGCTTCCTGCTGTTTAGGGAGTGATGGTATCTCTGTTGGGTACTGTGAGAAAGCTCAGATAGTTAAATCTCAGTTAGACTAACTGTAGGTTCCGTAGCAAGTCTTAGAGTAATGGGTAAGATTGTCTGAAATTCTGGCAAGAAGTGTAGTATGATGATGATTACCATGGCATCATTCTGGATTGGATAGAGTTGTTGTTGTTGGAGCCCCATCTTCCTTCTGGAGACTTCAGAGATTGCTATTGGAAAAAACTTATTTTTTTTTTTTTATCAAAATGGCAAGTTTGGATTTAAAGAGGACATAACATGTAAGAAAGGATTCTGAGAAATCAAGAGTAAGCATGGAGATAATTAGAATCTTGAAGACAATAGTCCCTTTTTATTGGTTTCCTTCTGTCCCACACCAGAGGGCTCTTCTGATATGGGACTGAAGAATCTCTCAACCTTTTATTTTAGCAATATGCTTGGGTTTAGAGAAGGAGTGAGCCAATCCCATCTCCAAAGCCAGCTTGGCTTATACTTGAATTGGAACCACAACTTTACTAGATTGATAGAGATACAGATGATAGACAGTGAGATTTTACCCTGTGTAGATTGGTACCAATTGATTCTTTCTTTCTGCTGTAAACATCCAGATATCCAAGGCCTTATGATTTCTGGAAGATGGGTATTTCCATTATCCTGGAAAGACAAAAACATCATGTTTTTTATTTTAGGCACCAAGATCACAATTAGGAATTTTTGATATTTCTTTTTAACAGATGAGAAAGCAAAGGTTTTGAGATATGACATAATTATGTGAGTTCTTTTGGAATCTTACATGTGGCAGTTCTCACAGAGAAAAATGATAGATTCTGAAAATAATGAGATAGAGACTTGGGAACAGTGTGTGTGTGTGTGTGTGTGTGTGTGTGTGTGTGTGTGTGTATTGTGTTCCTTTCTCATGAATTGGATGTTGAGAGGGTGCTAGGTTCTAGAAGACCTGGAGGGACCTATGTGTTTTGGGTCACATCATGATTCCTAAAATTCCTACATTGATGCTTCTTACCTCCACTAGCTTGGAATGACACTTTATTTGAAGACCAACCCTTTGAAGATATCAAATCTGCTGGGAACTTGACCTTGGACCTTCTCCAGAAGGATGAAAAATAAATGTCCAGTATTCAAAGCATACAGTCTGGTGTTTTGTTGTAGAAACTCTACCAAACAAATATGAGTGAGGTTCATTTTTATCTTCTTTTGGAGAAGGAAGGGGCTGTTGTGAATTTTTGGTTAAGATTCTTTGTGACCTAAGAGCCTTTGACTCTAAGAAGTGCATTTGCTATTTGTGGAGTTTTCTGAATCCCATAAGGATTAGTTAGTTACTGTCCCATGGTTAGAGAATAAAGAAAGCGTGATTGTGATGGAAACTGAAGAGCCCCAGGGAAGAGCTGGGAACTAGATAGAGATTTCCCATCAATTTCTAAGAGGGCTAAGCCTGGGAGAATTGCCCAGCTGTTTGTCTCTCACATAAGGGGGATTTGAAATCTCAGATAGGGGTCTGTGGAATGATGATGGCATGCATGTCTCCATTGGGGACTGAGGGAACTCTTTCAAGACTTTCCAGAGGACAAATGGATCTTTAGGAATTTTCCCTTTGGAAAGAATTCACTAGAGCCAGAAAAGCCACATGAGGGCATTCAACATCTTAGCCTCATCACTATAGGCAGAGGGGAATCCCTGGCTTCTTGTGAAAGGAAAGCCCATCATAGGCTTATCTTGCTCTTTGGGCTCTCATCTTGTCTCTGAGACAGAGGGTCTGAAGATGAGGCTTTGAAGGTCCTCTGAGACCCAGGGACAAAAACAAGGTGTTTGAAGCTTTTGAGACATCCATGGATGCCTCACTTGCTGAACTACTTTTTGCCTACACAATAGCTGCATTATCCTGTAAGCTAGAGCATGTGAAGAACAAGGTTCCTGCTGGAGTTTTATTGTTTCAATCTCCCATCAATGGACAAAATCTATAGGATTTTGAAGGGGCATGCTTGATGCCTCATTGCTCAGCTTTTTGTACTTAGCCATCTGCCCAAATTTATTAATTAAAATTACTTAAAAAATAACTAATCCAACAAACATTTACTATGCATTTAACTCACATTGCTCATAATTTTTTATGGTGCTGAAGAATGGAAAGGAAACACAGATACTAAGACAGTGTTTAGTGTGTGTGTGTGTGTGTGTGTGTGTGTGTGTGTGTGTGTACACCCATGTGTGAAAAGTCTGCCCAGAAGTTGTTAATTAAATGAATGTTAAGCAAATGAAAGAATGAATGAATGGTGGAATGGGTGAATAGACTTTCTCCCTTTGTGTATCAGTGTAAACCCTACTAGAATGTAACTCCTCTCCCCGCTGGAAGGTCAGCTGTGGCTTGAGTTTTCCTGCCTGGCCCACGGTCAGGATAAATCTCTCTCATCTGCCAGTCCCACAGCCGCTCAGACCCAACCAAGTAAACACAGAGACTTACATTGCTTACAAACTGTATGGCCGTGGCAGGCTTCTTGCTAACTGTCCTTATATCTTAAATTAATCCATTTCTATAAATCTATACCTTGCCACATGGCTCGTGGCTTACCGGCATCTTCACATGCTGCTTGTCCTGGCTGGCAGCTGGCAGTGACTCCCTCCGCCTTCCTGTTCTTTTAATTCTCTCTGTTAGTCCCGCCTATACTTCCTGCCTAGCCACTGGCCAATCAGTGTTTTATTAGCAACACATTTGCCATACAGAACATCCCACAGCAGTCAGCTTTGCATTAGCAGAGATCTTCTTTTTTTCTTCCTATTTTTCAATGCTAGTCTCCACACCCAGAATAATATCTGACGCAGAATGGACATTCAACCAATATCAACTGAATGACTGAGTGACTTATCTCCAGAAATAGCTTATCTCTCTGTGTCCCATTCATTATTTGACAAATGTACTTGGGTTTTCTGTATGGACTAAGGAAGCAGAGATGGTCAAACTGGCAAGAGCAGTCCAGATGCAGAGACTGTAAAACAAGGGCTATGCTTGTAGGGGAAGGGAGGAACTAGAGAGTGCCATGAATGGAGTCATAGGGACAAGAAGCTTGGAGATGTTGGTTTGGGTGGTTAGACTCTGGGTAACTTATATGTGGAAATAAGGTAGAAGGAGGTAAATACAAAGCAGTAAGATCAATACTGTTGGGACTTCACTGCCATGCTACGAGGTATGGACAATAATGTAGACATATTGACAAGCCATTTAGACAAGGAGGGTCAAGGTAAGTTTTGCATTTGAGAAAGAGCCTCTGTTTGTAGGATGGAAAATGATCTCAAAAGAATTGAAATACAAAGCAATAATGATCAAGGGTGCTACTCTAGCAATCAGTTAAGAAGTAACTTGGCATGAAGCAAAAGACACGAAGAGCTTTGGGGGCCAGAAAAGACAACATACAGTAACTGACCATCTGTGATGGGCAAGTAAAGGCAGTCTAAGGGAACATCTACATTTCTGCATTCAAATGAATGGGTGCCAATAACAGGAGATGGGGAAGACCACTGACCAGGTGCAGATAGGCCTCTGGAGCTTAGGAGAGAAGTCCTTATTGACTACACTGAGCTACACTGTTGACCTTGGCCTTGGCAGAGAGGCATACCTTTTGTACCAGTGACTGTGCTCAGGTATTTCATTTGTTCTTTGTAAGAAGAAACTTTTAGTGTTCTAGTATGGTGTGCTTGTATTTAGCTTTCCAGACTGCAAACACAAGGCTGTGAAACATGGCTGCTTCTCCAGCCTGGGCCCTAGAATTGAAAACCAACTAATGGGAACCAAGAGGAGATTAATTGAGACTGGGCAAGCCTGGCTGAACCCTGAAGAGCCCTGTCAAGCCTAGTAGGCAATGTCATGAGTGAGAAGTCAATATGTGCTATTATAAGCCACTAGACATGTAAAGCTGTTCTGTTATGCAGCATAATCTGGTGAGGACTGACTGTAACAAGAAGCTGCTGAGTTATACCCATAAGTTCAGGATGACTCAGTGTGAACTTCCTGATAACCAAGTAAAATATTCATCATTTAAATTCTGTGAGGCAGGCTTTTCTGTTACTTTTAGACAGCTATCTACCCTAAATGTTTGATATTGCATGACTACCCTTCTCTAGTTCTCTCCCTGACCCCCAAAAGCATCTTGGGCCTTTTAAACATAATTTTCTCACTGTGGGGAAGCTCTGCATCACATACCAAGCTTTATTCATCCTTTTCAACCCAGATTAATGCTGTCTGCTATGTGAGATCTTCTTTGACCTCTTGGGAAGAGTTGCATATTTTTATAAAACTTCCATCTTTCTCTCATCAAAATCTCCATCACATTACATTGGTATTACTGGTTCCTTAGCCAATAATTTTCAGAATAGTCTCTCTCTCTCTGTAAATTAAAATATAATCCTGTCATGTCCCTCTTCCCTTGGATTTCATGGCCGACCACTTGATGACCAGTTAGGGAGCTCATCCCCAAGGAAGACTATCACCCCCTGTCTCAGTATTCCCTAGTTTCCTGTAGTTATTGTCTGTTTTGGACCCTATGTGTCTTCCCCATTCTATGTTAGCATGTCTATTGCTTTTGTATTTCTTCAGGTCTTGTTTAGGCAGATATACTTTTGAGGTGTGTTAAGGCTTCCCTGTCATCTCAGGTGATCCAGCATCTGAGAATGCCTCTGTTGCAGTTTCCTCAAAATTCTGCATCCAGAACAGCTTCAAAGCTGCAAGCTGAGATGGTTCAGACTCATGGACTACACCAGTGAAGACTTTGGATAAGCTCCACATTTTTCCATCACACAGATACTCATAAGAAATAATACAGCTAATTCTCCTAGGACTTGACCATTATCCCAATTTTCTCAGGGTCCCCCAAAGAGGCCATTGCCTCCAGACATCCAGAAGCACTGGAGAGCACAGTGTTTACAGTTCCAAGAGGTGATGTGGGTGGTTTTTGGTTATGTGGTGGATTATGGATGTTTGCCATTGTTTAGGGGGGTGGTTGCAGTTTGTTACTGGTCATGATCAGGGGGGAAAAACTAAGCAAAAGGGGTTAGATTCAAGGATCCCTTTCTGAAAAGAATACAGGGGGCATATATAAATTATAGGATAAAAGGGTGTATTATTGAATCTATTTTTGAACTAAAAAAGCAAGTACTGGTCTTAAATATTTTACATTGGTACGGATTTTTGTATATTGATACAAGTTTAAGGTTGTTTTTGTTTTTAACATACTGTATATATTTTAAAATGCAATGTAAAGTTCTAGTCCTTAAAGGCTATTATCACAAACTGTTTAAGAAAATTAAGAAATGTAGGTTAGTAGTTAATCATCTATAACAGTTAAACTTATTGTCATGTTAGGTACGCTTTCAAGGTCAAACAGATATATGTTAGATAAACAGATGGTCTTCAAACACTTCAGAGACATAAAGAATATGGCATTTAAGATGTTTTAATAGCAAAAGGCTTTTCATGCTAGTGAGACATGTCTGCTCTTGGAAGCATGAAAAAAGAAAGTTACTGCCAAACTTTGCCAAGACAAAGTAGGCCAGTACTTCAAAATTCCTGCTTCACAGAAAAGTCTGGCAGATATTCTAGGCCTGTAAATTGAAAATGGATGCTCCAACATTGCAGAGAAAACTTGGGTGACTCTCCAGGCAGCCAAATGTCTCTGTCATTTCTATAATTTTGAAAATAGTTTTCTCTGCACTTCCTGTTAACTCATATAATATTATATTCTTCTTGGGTCTCTAATAGATAGTTTTAGTTATAGTTTTCCCTTTTACCAAATTCAGAAAAGAAACTCACAAAAGAGGTGTAAAATGTTGAGAGACATAAAAGCTTAAATTGTTTAATCTAAGAAAATGTTTTGAGGTCTAAAAAGATAGTTTTAGGTTTGAGATACAAGTTAAGATAGAAAGTGAATTAGGTACATACTTTGGACTCACCAAGATAGGATAGATAATGGAGTTTTTTTTCTCTGAATTTGCCAAATGCAAATGGACTGGACATTGTGAATGTAATTCTTACCTGATAATTGTTCTTATTGTATATAGTTTTACTGTGTTAGTGTCAAAACCTTCCTTTTGTATTTAGGCAAAAAGGGGGAAATGTTGTGGGATATTTGTATACTTTAAAGATGTATTGCTGTGATTGGTGTAATAAAAAGCTGAAGAGCCAATAGCTAGGCAGGAGAGATGGTAGGCAGGACTTCAAGTTAGAGAGAATGCTGGGAAGAAGGTGGGTCGCTAGCCAGACACAGGGGAAGCAGGGTGTGCAGGAGGAGATATAACCGCCACCAGTCATGTGGTAGGATATAGATGAATAGAAATGGGTTAATTTAAGTTATAAGAGCTAGTTAAGACAAGCCTAAACTATAGGCCAAGCTTTTGCAATTAATAAGTCTCCATGCCATATTTGGGAGTTGGCTGGTGGGACAGAGAAAGACTCCTTACAACTACCACCCTGATAATCATCATTGCCAAGACTATATGACTTTCAGGTCATTTGCCTGAGAACTCTGTCATCATGTGGCCAAATGGATTTAACTTGGGCATCTGGTTTCCACTTGCACTAGCATTGGTTTAGGCTCTGGATTCATGAGGTGTTTCAAATGCAATCCCTCATGGAACTGGCTACCCATTTTACAGATGAAGAACTGAGACACAGAGAGACAACAGAATAAACTCAAGGTCCTAAAATTCATGATTCACCTGGAGTTTCAGCTCAGAGAGTCTCTAACTCTGAGCCCAATCATTTATTTATTTTCTGGTCTATGAAATAGAAATATCATCTGCTATGATCTCTTTCCATGGTTCTGGGGTCACGTGGGATTATACAAATAAGATCTGTATTTAGATACTATTAAAAGTAGTCATACTTTTTTTTTTTTTGTCTCACTATGTAGGCTTGGCTGGCTTGGAATTCTCTCTGCAGACCAGGATGAACTTGAATTCAAGGAGACCTGCCTGTCTCTGGCTCCCAAATGCTGAGATTAAAGGGGTGTGGTATTACGGCCAGCTACTTGTTGTCTTTAGGTATCTGAAATGTAGTTAATTCTTAAGTAGAGTTTGTTTTTCAATAACTTCACATGATGGATGAGGAACACAGAGATTCTAAAATTGTATGTTGCCAGTGGGGAAACCTATTTGGTGGAGAACATGGATTGCTCAGCTACCTTTCACACTCTATTATGGATGGAGATGCCCACTTTTCAATGCGCACTGTAATATACCCATCCAATGCCCTTACAGCTAAGAACCAAGGGAAAGAATAGCTATCATTCACTAAATATTCCTGATCCTGCTTCTTTTTCCAAAATTTTAAGATCCTGCTGTAAAATATATTTTATTGTTTCTTTCTTTTTACCAGAGAAGATAGTGAGGTTCAGAGAGGTCAAGCCCTTTACCCAAACACAGGTTTTAAGAGGCAGAGTTGGCTCTTGAATCTAATGCCTGAATCTAAACAGCATGCTCATCCTCTGTGTTGTTATTCTTTAACTCAGTGGTTCTCAGGGGGTGGTTTTGGGGAATTCCTCTCTCTTTCCTTATGTATTATCATGACTTTAGATCTTTTTAAAAAGATTCAATATATTTTATTCAGTTGAAAATTGTGTTTTGACAACTGTGCTGTATATATTTGAAGATATTTGCGCTGGCGTGGATTTGGAGTTCCCCTCCTTCTCTCCCTCCCCTCCTCCCTCCCCCTCCCTCCCTCTCTCCTCTCCCCCTTCCCCTCTCCTTCTTCCTCCTCCCTCCCCTTTCTTGCTCCCCCTCTCTCCATGGACTTTTTGCACCTAAACTCTATATGTAGGTCAAATGAGGACATTTAATGGTTTGGAAGTTAAGTTGTGAGTTAAATAAACTTTAAGTGAGCCAGACATTTAAGACATAGAAAGGCAAATGGACCTCGGCAGAGCAGCTGAGGACACAGGCCAGGTGACCCACTGTGGTCTGTAGGTCAGTCTGGCTCTTGACCAACCCTGAAGGGACAAGAATGCTTTTTAATATCTCTAAATAACTGGAAAAATACGGAAAATTTTAGCTCGTATATAACCTGATAATGTCTGATGTTGCTTCCTGCCCCATTAGACCTGAAATAGTCACCATCTGGCCTTTTGCCAGCTCCCGTCATAGGCGTTTCCTTTTCTTCTCGGAATCAGGAGAGATTGATTTCAGGGGTGCTCTCTGTTCGTTCTCTTCCACACTCGTGTTAGCAGACATCCCTCACTTCCTGCCAGGCCTTGGTGAGATGCTGTGAGACACCCCCGTGGCAATGAAGAGGCCAAGGGGGGTTTCCTCAGAGGCTCTTGAACTCTGCAGAATTGCCTCTATCAGAGGGAAAAGGTTCTGCTGGGGATGAAAGGGCACTGGGGAGAACAGTTCTTCAGTGAACCTCGAAGAGTCCCTGGCTTCACACCGTCAAAGCCCCGCCGCAAGCCTTCCTGATTGTATCCCTTTACCTCAAAAGTGCTGAGAGGAACCTTTCTCATTTATTGGGAAGAAGAAAGACTTTCTATTTTCTCTTGGGCAGAGAATTTGATGAGGGGAATTCTGAGAAAAAGCTCCTTGTGCAGCATCAAGAGTAAAAGCAAAACTGTTGTCTGGATTGCTGCGGGCAGATCCAGCTCCGGGATCCCGGGGATCCACAGCTGCACTTTCAGCTTCGGGATCCATTCAAGTGCACGCTCCTCTTACACCCCCTCTTCTTCCGAATCCCAGATGTTTGATGTGGGAGGCGGGGATGAGAGCTCAAAGGAATTATGCCCAGTACACAGTGCCCTCATCTCTCTGCTTTCAATTGGAGCCAGTCAGCAAGGGGTTGAGCAAAGCATGGGAGATGCTTGCATGCTGTGGCTTTGAAATCGCCCCCTCCTCGTCCCCCACCCCCACGGCTGTCTGCTCCTCTGTCCTTATTTTGAGGTCTAAAAGTGTGCTCTTCAGGGTCGTTCTGGGAAAGCCAGTGTCTTTGTCTCTCCCTGGTGAATGGGTGGCGACTTTTCTTTCTGCAGAGCCCTACTGACCTAGGACAACTTGTCTTCCCTCCCTGCTCACATCATGCTCTGGTCCCTCATTTGCCACTGCGGTGTGCTCCTGGAATTTACCTCACCTGTTAAACACTCCCCAAACCAAAGTAAGACAGGGGCCAGGTTACCCCCCCCCCCCACACACACACCTTTCCTGTACTCACTGTAAACATGGAATTGACACGGCAATTTGTTCTCAGGAATATGCGCGCGCGCGTGTGCGTGTGCGTGTGTGTGTGTGTGTGTGTGTGTGTGTGTGTGTGTGTGTGTGTGTTTGGACTACATTGGGTGAATATATTTTGAGCACATCTGAGAGTAAATGGTTGAAACTTGGGTGTCCCAGTCTCCTCCAACCTGAGTGTACTGAGACAAAGCACAGCTTTGCCCTTATTCCCTTCTCCCAAAATGCCCTGGAGACTTCCTTCTATCTTGTGGGGAGCCCTCACCCGCCATGGTCTCTGGTGTGTTCAGAAGCTCAATTCCACTCCCACTGGCTGTGCCACTTGTTCTTTCTTGACCTTGTGGTCGGGTCCAACCTCAGGTTCTGTGAGCTGGTGTCTCATGCCTCTGCCTTTGAAGCTAGGTTGAATCACCACCAGGCCACTATTGGATTGGTCCAAAATTGTACAGTCTAGTGAGCTTCCAGGGACACACTAGGCTCAGGAGTCTGGCCATGCTCTTTCATGAAGTGGAGAGACTTCCTCTGCTCCACTTGGGTGGCTCCCTATCACTCTGTCTCAAAGTAGAAGCCCTGTGTAGGGGCACAACAAGATTGGTTGTAGAAATGACTCCTTTGTTGAAACAGTTCCTACCAGTGTTATACCAAACTGTCATCTTTCTCTTATCTGCTGCTCAGTATTTGGGCAAGAAGCATGTGCTGTGTTGTATTCCTTTCTAATCCACAGAGTTCAGTTGTTTAGTGCATAATAGGTACTTAGTAAATACTTATCAGCATAAATGTCACAGAGAAGTCTTTATGAACCTGAGCACTCTGAACTTAATCCAGAATGAGAAAGTGGTCTAGGAGGGAGACTTGGGGGTCTAGGTAGATGCTGTCAGAGGAAAAGCAGAAGGCCAGAGGAGATGAAGGACAGGCTGGAGGGTTATGGTGCGTCATGGTGGGCTTTGATATTCAATAATCCATGCTTTGATTTCTGTGCATGAATTTCAGTTGTTGCTTCTGTGTATAGGCTGATCTGGGAAGGGGAGGAGTTCTTTTTCAAGTAGGGTTTTTTAATGAAATCTGTAAGGTGAGGACAGAAGTTAAGCCTACAGTTCTGGCCTCCTTTCCTGGACAAATTTCAGAGGAGACCCCTGCAGAGGTCAGGGGTCAGCAAAGCAGAAACACGGTTGTGGTTATTAATGCCAGTCAGCGGAAGCTGGAAGACATATGCTGGCAAGCTCTGGCAGTCAGGATTAGGCTTTTCCTGTGGATTTTCTTCCAGAGCTCATCAAGGCAGCCTGTGGCATCCAGCCAAGGACAGCAGGTCTGTAGGGCTGCAGCAGAAAGGAAATACACTCACTCTTCTACCAGAGAGGTGCATGTGACTCTTGGAAGGTGAAGTAACTGTCAGAAGGAAAAACCCAAGTCAGGGATGTTCAGCCATTACTTCTACTGTCTGTGACAATATAAGATTATACATCGTCCTCACCATAGACAGCAGAATGACATCGAAGAATAGTTTCTTATGGAGACACATGGGAAGTAGTCACTCACTCAGGGTGCCACTTGCTTCCATTCCTCTTTCTGCCCCATCCCCATATTGTAGGCATTTGGCGCCAATCATAACTACAAGCATTACGGCGAGGGGTTTGTCTTACTGTTGAACAAGAGCTTAATCTGGATATTTGCTGCTTAACTCTATTATGTTAGAGACATAATATTGAGACCAGTAAGAAGTTTAGCCCTTCAAATTAGGTCACTTTGGGGTTATCACTGTGCACAAACCAGGAAAAGCCAGCTAGGAAACCTGGCTCACTCAGTATTGCTCACCACATCAAGGAGCTAAAGTCTGAAGGCAGGAACACTCGAAGGAGGTTCTAGTCTTACATGTGTTATCAATTAGCCATGTGACTTCGAATAATAAATACAGTTGTCTCTTCACATCTGTGGGCTCTGCATGCATGGATTCAACACATCACAGATTGAAAATATCTCAAAAGAAATTACATCTGTACTGAACATGCACAGACTTTTTTTTTCTTGCCATTCTGCCAACAGTACGCTATAACAAATACTCACACAGCGTTTACATCAAGCTAGTCTCATGAACAATGTAGAGATATGGAATGTTTAGTGGAGAATGCATGGGAGTCACATGCAAATATGGTGCCATTGTATATGAGGGACTTGAATGTCTTTGTAATTTAGTATCCTCTGGAACCAACTCCTCATTTGACTAATTCCCTGTGGACAGCGAAGGACAGCTATCTATCACTGTGGAAGTTTGTTTCTTCTTGTTGAAAGATTGTTGGGAGAATTCCTTGGTCAATTTTTTTTGTGGTTATAATAAAATCCCATCTTTTGTAGCTTAAGTGGGGATTAATTTATCACAGTTATGGAAGCCAGGAAGTCTAGGATCCAAGTGCCATCTAATGTGGTTCTTAGTGAGGGCATTTTTCTTAACATGTAGAGAAGAGATTCCCCACAAGGAGCGGAAACAGAGCTTTCTCACATTATGTGTGTGTGTGTGTGTGTGTGTGTGTGTGTGTGTGTGTATGTGGGTGCACGCTTATATTTATAAACATATACTTGTCAATGTTGGTGCTTGAGGAGGACAAAGGTTGACATCAGGATGTCACTTCTGGCATTAGTGACCTTATAAAAAGGAAATCATGGAGCTGGGAAGATGGGTCATCAGGGTGGTGGGAACATGGGGGGATGGTGCTTCTTTACATCATTTTGAACAGCAAGATGAGAGACTATAGAAAGAAGCCATGGACTATATATCTTTAAGGATCCTTCTCCAGTGATGTGCACCTCCTTCATCAAAGTTCTACCTCCCAAACATCCAATAACCTCTTAAAATACTGCCAGCTACTGGGGAGCCACGCTTGACCCAGTTTGGAGGACTCTTCATATCTGAACCATAACAGGTGAAACAGTGATGGATATTTGGTTATTACTATGTTATGATCAATTCCTGAATGGAGGCAAGTTCCTGTCCTGAGAATGTTATGTTGTTGGTACATTGTTATACAAAACAAGTGTCTCAGAGGCTGGGGATGTTCTTCTGTGTCTTTTATTGGATTGTGATGAAGAACAAAGTCATACATGTGGCAGCTTTAGGAATGGGAGTGGTTAGGGCTTTAGAACAGTCCTAGTTTGGATGCTCTGTCATAAAAGAAGAATATGTGGAAATTGGCTTTCTCACACCCCCTGGGGCTGTGGAAATTGGTACAATCCATGTGGAAAGCAACTTGGCAAGAGTATAGAGAACCATCCAAATACTCATATCCCTTGACTCACTTCACTTCTGGGAGTTTATCCCAAGAAAATAATCTTGAAGAAAGAGAAAATTATTCATGAAGGTGTCATGGGAGCATTGTTTTCCAAGGATGAAAACCAGGAAATGTATAAGCCACAGGCTGGCAAGATTTTTCTGTAAAGGGCCAGATGATACACACTTTAGGTTTAGCAAACTGGGCAACATCTGTCTCTAATACTCCAGTCTTTATTGGGTAGACACCGTAGATAGCATGTTGGAGAGTGGACGTGGCTATTGTAGGGCAAAGAGAGAGCTCCATGATGTCCCTGAAGGTTTGGAGCATGGAACTGGAAATGGACTAAGCCGGGGAAAAGATGAATGAACTTGTTAACATGGAGCAAGGGAAAGTCACTGAGCGGGGTGGACAGTACAGGGGTGTGATTGCTGACCAGACCGATGTGATTTAGAAACTCATGAAAATTAGAAACTCATGAAAATGGGGAATGTCAGGAGAGCAGCAAGGGATCTAGGGAGAGCTTAATGAGCTTGGAGAACACATAACAAAGTGAAACAAATTCTGGTGACCAGCAGAGCAAATAATGATAGTCAGTGAAATAGAAGTCAGTGGACCAAAGTCTGTCCAGCTATGCTGGCAGGAGTCAGGCTCTCTGGAAATTGAATATACTTAGTGAAAGCTCCGGGAAGGACTGGAGGGAGGTTTTGTTTCTTAGGTGAGTCTTCACCTTAGGCAGGAAAGGGAACTTGGCAGAAAGTCTCTCTCTGAGCTTGTGGGATGCAGGCTAAATACAAGAAAAGGTCTGGAGGGGGACATTGATATTGAGTTCGTGACTTTTCTGTTTTCATGTGTATGGTGTGCGTGTGTATGTGTGTGCAATGTTTCCATGTGCGTGACACATTGAAGGTGTATGTGAAGGTTTGAGGTTGATGCTTGTGTGTATGTGAAGGTTTGAGGTTGGTGCTAGAAATCATCCTTGAGGACTCCCACCTTATTTACTGAAGCAGTGTCTCTCAGTTCAATCCAGAGCTCACTAATATGTCTAGTCTTGCAAGCCTGCTTGCTCTGGGGATCACCTATTTCTCACTTTCAGAGCTGGACATGCAGACAGATTGTCATGCCCATTTGTCATTAATATGATTCTGGGCTCCCAATGAGCTCTGAGCTTCATGCTTGCAGGGCACACATGTTAGCCATGGAGACATCTCTCCAGCCCTTGAGCTTCTTTTTAAAGGGACTTAAATTTCCTTTAGATAAAACTGCTCATCACGTCTCCAGATACAATACATTTGGTATATTGTTATCTACCCCCTAAATTAAATCCTAATAAAACTTTATTTGTGGAGTGTTAAATTCAAATACCATATAATTTTTACATAGTATGAAATATTCTTTTGATTTCCTTTCCAACCAGTGAAAAAGGTAGGTACAGTTTTTAATCATTGCAAGCCACATGAAAACAGGGCTGTCAAGATGGCTCAGCTGGTGAAGGAGCTTGCTGCACAAGTCTGGCTACCTGCGTTTGAACCTGGAAACTCATGTAAAGATGGAAGGAAAGAACAAGTGTCACAAAGTTTCCACCTTGTGTCTACATACTCACTGGGCCATAGGGACAGTCCCACACCATACACACTTCTCCATAACAAAAGAATATACAGAGAGTTTAAAAGCAAATAAAAATATGCTATAAGCCAGATTGGCTTCAGGGGTTGTGGTTTACCTTCCATCTGAATAACAGGGCATTCTTAACTTATGTAAATATATAACAGAGTGTATTTGCTAAAATGATAATGAAGAGGACCGTGTAGTGCATGAGTTATGCATACATGATATATGAAAAAAATTAAAGAGTACCCAATAACAAATTCACCTTAAGATATTGGAGTTGAGAGCAGTTGTAACTGGGACAAAATAATGACTGAATATGTATTTTAACCAACTTTTCTCAAGGTTTTGTCTGAACTTCTCCCTCAGTCTGACTAGGTGTTTTTTGGATGTTCTCACTGTGTTTCCCATGTTTCTCGATCCTGGCTCATCTTTGCCACGCTTTCTCTGCTTTACATTCTCAGAGATTTCTTTCTGTGTGCATTTTCAGCTTACTACCTTATCCACTGTGTTTAAAAAAATTAATGTGAAATCTCCATGGCAGGACACCATTTTCAGGTGATCAGCCCTATTGTATTTAGAATGTTCTAAGTGTGGTGTAGCCATCCCCTCTAACTATGTCTAAAACATGTTTGTTGTCCCAAAGGGGACCCCACACCCCGTTATGCAGTCACCACCCATGTCTCTCCTCCTCAGGTCTTGGGAAACACTTTTCTGCATTCTGTATCAGTTTACCTATTCTGAGGATTTCTTTTCTTTTCTGTTTTGAAATCCTATTACGTAGCAGTGTAGTACTCTGAGTGCTGGGATGTCATGTGTGCACTAGTAGACCCAGCTGAGTATTTCCTAAAGATGGAACAATGTGATATGTCACATTTGTGTCTAGATTCTTCAGTTAGCATGGTGCTTTCAAGGTTCATAGTATTCAAGTATGTGCCAGCAATTCACCCAATGTTGCAGTGTATGCATATACCAAAATTTGCTTATTATTCATTTGTCGATGGCCTATCCATGGACTTTTCCTTTGATTAAAACAACAACAACAACAACAACATCATCATCATCATCAACAACAACAACAACAAGCATTTTGCAAATCACACAGTTTCTAAGACTCAAGTACCTGTGAGCTTAAATAATCTGGATCAGGCAATCTATGACAAAGCATCGAGAAGATTATTTAAAGAAGAGAAAACCAAGATTTAAAGAGGCAATTTAACTTTTCCAACATATATAGCAGAGGATCCAGGTCTCAAACCCATATTCCTGATTATAGACTATATGATTGTGTCACTAAATATATCACTAAAGACTTTTCTAAAAACAAGCAGAATATATATACATAAATGTAAATATGTATGCACACATAAATGTGTATGTAAGTAAAGAGAGAAATTTATTCTAAGGAATTAGTTCATGCATTTGTAGAGTGTTGCTAAACTCTAAACCTCAGGTTTAACCGGTAGGCTGGACACCCAAAAGTTTGCAGCTCAAGTCCAAAGATTGTCTGCTGGCAGAATTCCTTCCTGCTCAGAGGTGGTAAACCTTCCTGCCATAAGACCTTCAACTGACTGGGTAAATGTGGCTCATACTACAGTTCTTCTGCATTATGCCTTTCAGTTTCAATGTTAATCTCATCTAAAGTACCTTCCTGGGAACATCTGGAATAACACTTGATCAAATACTTAACATCATGACTTAGCTCTAAGTGACCTCTGTCAGTGTTCTATACAATAGTGACAACGTGGGTACTGAATACTATACATGAATTAGTGCTTGACGAAAAGAAAGCCGATCTGGGAATAAGATGAAATCTCCAAGGTGTTTTAATTTCTATTTCCCTAATTATTGAGGAGGATGAAACTTTTTGAAGGTTTTCTTATCCATTTGTATTTTTTCTATTGAGAACTCTGTTTAGATCCCTACCCACATTTTTGCTGGACTCTTTTTTTTTTTTTTTTTTTTTTGAGTTCTTTGTATATTCTAGACAGTATTCCTCTGTCAGATGTTTAGCCGGCAAAAAATCTCTTCTAGTTGGTGGGTTTCTTCTTCTTCTTCACTTGATTGATTGTTTCCTTAGCTGTACAGAAGCTTTTGAGTTTTATGCGGTCCCAATCGTCAATTGTTGGTCTTCATTCATGGGCAAATGATATCTTATTCAGAAAGTCCTATGTTATACCTATATATTGCAGTGTACTGCCTATGTTTTCTTCTAGCAGTTTTAGCATTTCAGGTTTCAAGTTCAGGTCTTTGATCCACTTTGATCTAATTTTTCTTTGTGCAGGATGATAAATATGGGTCTAATGTGATTATTCTGCAAATAGACATCCAGCTTTTCCAGTACCATTTGTTGAAGATGATGTCTTTTATTTAGAGTATGTTTTTGGTCTTTTTGTCAGATATCAAATGCCTGTAGTTTCATGTATTCATGTCTGGGTCTTCTATTTTATTCCATTGGTCTACATGTCTATTTTTTGTGCCAATGTCCTGTTGTTTTTATTCCTCTATTTTTATAATATATCTTAAAGTCTAGAATGACAAACCCTCCAGTATTATTCTTTTTGCTCAGGATTGTGTTGGCTATCCAAGGTTATTTCTTGTTCCATATGAATTTTAGGATTTTTCTATCTTTGTGAAGAATGACATGGGTGTTTCGATTGGGAATACATTGAATCTGTAAATTGCTTTTGGTGGGATGGTCATTTTCACATTAGTAATCCTAATGATCCATGAACATGAGATGTCTTTCCATTTTCTAGTGTCTGTCTTTATCTCTTTCTCCAGAGATTTGAAACTGTGACACCTATGAATCACAACAATGATCAGCATGGCAAGATATCCATAAAGGGTAAATATATAAATACCTAACATCGGCACTCACATGTTCATGATAACCAACAACTATCTCAGTGTAAATTAAGGCCCACTTAACAGGAGAGAAACCATACCTGCTACTAGCAATCTAGTCAACTATCAGGGGCTAGTGAAATCATGGATCCAAGAAGAGAATCTACTGCTACCACTTTGATAAACAAGCATAATTCCTTAACAACGTTATGAATCCTTTTTTATACTAACAGATAAGTGTAACTTTTACCCCTTATCAAAGAAGCTTCTTTCTACAGCAACTGGAGACCATCAGAGAAAACCACAACTTGACACAATGCAAAAATCAATGGATTGTGTGGAGCCCGGCCCCATGGGTACATCTGAAGCCGAGCTTATGCATCTGTGGCTCAGGAGACATTGCAGAAGAGGTGGTGGAAGATCCAGGACACCAGTAAGCCTACTGTGAGATGGCATCTCTTATAAATGACTGCATAAACAAGACCATAACAATGGCAATATCACAATACACAGAAGGGGAAACTCTCACGGGGTCCACCCCTAGACAAAGAACTACAGGCAACTAATGACTACCAAGAGAGGGAGAATTAGCTTCTTCCGGGGATGAAACCTCTGTTTTGTTATCTAATACAAATCAGTATTTGGGTCAGTCCTGAAACCATATACATACAAACAACAAAAATGGGCTTAGTAGGTTGTACTTACACACACACACACACACACACACACACACACACACACACACACACAACAACAACAATAATCAAAGAAAAAGAGGCTATTAATTTGAGAATGGGGGAATATGCAGGAGTTGGAAGGACAGAACATAGGAGGAGCTGGAGAGAGAAAAGGGAAGGGGTTAAGTGATGTAATTGTATTTTAAAATGTTAAAAAAAAAACAAACCAGAAAGTCATTCTATTTTTGAGTAAACAATGAAATTAGTAGAATTGAGGAAGGCAAGATTGAAGGCCAGAAGGCCAGTTAGTTAGGAGGCCATTTCCACAGGTCAGGCAGCTGAGGTTCCTGGCTGAGGGGCAGGGAGGCTTGGGTTTGAATACTGGCTCAGCTGCATGCAAACTCTGTGGCCTTAGAGGGTTAGGTAAACTCTCTGTGAAAGGAGCAATAACAGTCATGCCAAGCACTGGGCACAGGGCTTTCAGCAGTGTGGGGTGAGATGGTGAGTGTAAGTACCAAGGGAACACATATAAATCATAAGCAGCTAGGGAGCATCCGTGGGTTCCTGAATTTGTGTCAGCTCCAGATGAAAGAGGTACTGGACATAGTTCATGCTTCAATAGTTCACCATCAAAAGTGTGTCTTAGACATCCTTTAAAGAAGAGAACAGAAGGCATTGGGACTTGTGTCTGAGTGTCTTCCCATCCGCCTGGACCACTGCCTACCTGGTGACAGTGGACTTTAGGGTGGTGGGTGATGTAATGGGGACTGAGATAGAGAACTGCTTGACCTCGCCGTGGATTTCTGTTCATGCTCATGTGTGTGGAGGCCAAACACCAGCCTTGAGTGTTGTTCTTCAGATTCACTTTGTTTTCTGAAACAGGGTCTTTCAGTGGCTGAGACCTCTCCTATTGGCTAGGCTGACTGACCAGCAAGCCCCAGGAATCTGCCAGTCTCTACCTCTCCAGCTCAGGGATGATAGGGTGGAATTCAGGCCTCCATACCCGTACAGCAAACACTTTTACTAGCTAAGCCAGATCACTAGCCTCTTGCTTTGTTAGTTCTTTGAGATGCGATCAGGCGGGCAGTCAGTCACACAAGGTGGGCTGAGTCAAGCAACGTTCCCCATGTACCTTTAAATATGCCACAGTATTCTGACAATTCTTCAGTAAAATTTCCCCCGTGAGCTCAGACTCATGATACCTACTTTGGGTTCAAGTCAAGGACTGGGTTTGGTTGTGTTTGTTTCAAGAGCATCTAGGGGCCATTCATCTAGCTCACGTCTAGGAAGCAAATGGAGCCTGGCTGCTTGGAATGCAAAGCTGTGTCTGATTTCAGGCTATCTGTGAACTTGCCCCCTATACTCAATTTGAGTAGATTTTAACTATGGCAGTAATTACCCAGCAAGCCTATGAAAGATGCCCCAGGGACAGGTTGGGGGAAGGGTTCCTCCTGAGAGTCACTGTTGGGAGTAGGTTGTGGAAGTAACTAGTTGAGTCTAGCTGACCTTAGAGGTGGCTGTGGCTGGAGAGGGTGACAGTGACCAGCCTGTTTCTATGTCCTCTGTTACATTCAGTGTACTCCTTATGACCCAAGCCACGAGAGTGCTGCAAACAGGGAGGCTGATTAATTATTTCTCTGGGGTCTCCCCAGCAGAGGTTAGAAACTGATGCTTGGTGGGCGTGAAAGGGAAGCCAGATCTTTAGACTAGCAGGGAATTTGTTTCCTGATCTAACTGCAGCCACATGTGATGATATTGAAAACATATGTGCCTCTGATAAAAGATCACAGTTAAAGACCAGAAAGGAACCAACATAGCATCCTGTTTTCCATCAGACCCCATGCCCTTTGCTTTCAGACGCATTGTGTTACCAGAGGATGTTTAGAAGCATTTGAGCGGGAATGGGCTCAGGTTCCAATAGGGTCTTTTTCAAGTTCTATTACCTAACATCGTTACCTAGTGAAATCAGTCATTTATCGTAGCTGGCTTGGAGCCTGGCAGCCACTCAAACCACCTGAATCAGAATCCCCAGGAATGACTACCAGAAAGTGGACTGATTCATATGCAGCTGCCCTTGAACACCTTCTGAACTAGGAGATGAAAAACTCCAGGTTTGCACTGACTGTGTACGAATAAGGGACCGTGCTGAGTTCCTGAGGGCAGGGAGAGGGAGTCTCATAGAGTTATTGAACTACAGGCAAAGAAAGGGATTGGATATGAACAGAGAGTGGTGAGGATGAAAAGGCAGGCCCTTGCAAGAGCAGAGGGTCATGAGCAGAGCAATGAAAACACAGAGAATGCACTGACTCTTCGCAATAATAACCTGTTAGTAGTTGCAAATCTCCACTGTATAATGCAAGGGGCATCATGCATTCAATCTCCCAAGCTAGAAACTGATTGGTATCTACAATTTCTCCTTTGCCTCTCTTCCTTCTTATTCCAAGTCATCACCAAGCCTTATTCGTGTATTATGTATGGGAGTCAGAGCCGGCTGTCTAGCCAACAGCCCCGTCTCTCCTGACCCTGGCTGCTACATCCCTGCATTGACTTAGGAATCAGGAATCTATGTGCTCAGTTAGACTCACAGCAGCTTCTTCGTTGGTCTTTTGATCAACAGACACTGCTCTCATTCATCCTCTACCATGCTTTGCTTTGGGAGTGAGTATCCTTAAAAATAATAATTTTTAGTCACAGAGCCAGGCAGATCTCTGTGAGTTTGAGGCCAGCCTGGTCTACAGAGCAAGATCCAGGACAGGCACCAAAACTACACAGAGAAATCTTGTCTCAAAGCCATATATATAATAAACTTGCCTGCTTAGAAAAAACACAAAACAAAAACATTTTGCAAACAGGATAATAGAACGAAAACACCTTAGGATAGTCCCTAAGGTCCATCTCAGGTGGCCTGGATTTCTCCTCCCAAGTGATTTACAGACAGCAGCCACTACTTGGTAGTCTTCCCTAGGGGAGGCAGGTCACAAGGTAATCTGTTTCAGGGTTGGCTTTGGGACTGGTTTTTACCAGTGCAATGTGGTACAGATGATATTGTGTCAGCTTCAGGCCCGAGCCTTTAGAATCTTCTGTTGCCTATCTCTTAAAACTCCCCCATGCCCCAGCTGCCAGCTCTGAGGTCACATAAAATTTCTCACTACGATATGGGGATACCATCATTTGTGCTCAGTTATTGTGTGTACATGTGGAGGAGAATGTGTGTGCATGTTCATATCTGTATACACATGGGGGTGTGGCAGATATGTATGTGTGCATATGGAAGTTAGAGGTGAGATTTGGGTGCCCTTCCTCAGGCAGCATTTACTTTTTTTGTTTGACAGGGTCTTTCACTGGAACATGGGGCTCACGATTAGGACAGGCTGACTGGCTGGTGAGCTCTCTCCAGGATCAGCATGTCTCCTCACCTTTCTAGGATTGGGATTATGAATGTGTGCCACCATGCTTTTTGTTGTTGTTTGTTTAATTTTTTACATGGGTGCTAGACTTGAACTCAGGTCCTTGTTTGTATGGCAAGTATTTTGACAACTGAGCTGTCTCCCTAGCTTCTGTGCTCAGTTTTTAATTTTTAGTTCACCATTGCCAATTTGCCAGGCTTATGAATGAAGTCATTTATACTCCCAAGACTAGACTATCAGGTGATCATTAATGAGTGGTTGACTGCAATCATGCCATTTGGAACATAAGAATCTCCCAGCTAGTGGTTTGAGTGGGGACAGAGGGAGGTGGAGAGAGGAAATGGAAGGAGAGGATGGGGTGGGGGCGAAATGTAGTCAGTATGTAAAACAAACAAACAAACAAACAAGCAAACAAACAAACAAACAAACACACAAACAGAATGTCCCAGCTGAGCCCTGCTCAAGTTCTTAATCCAAAAGTCATCATTTGCAATGGAGCAATGGTTGCTTTAAGCCCCTGAGTTTCAGGGATAATTTGGCATGTAACAATTGATGATTGAAACAATCTCTTGTCCATCTCCTTGAGTTAACCTACACCCCATTCCAAACTCCTGTTCTGGAATGTACAGATTTTGGCCTTTACATTTTTGAAGACTCAATCATGCCTTCCTGGTTCTTTCAGTTAGAATCATATATGAGCTAGAACAGTAAGTTATTTGATTTTTTTTGACTTTTGTGAAACTGAAGACTTGGATAACAAGTTGGGCATGCTCTTATGCTTTCCCAAGGAGAAGAGCCTTCCCCCCTCTTCCTTCACCTGGAGACTTCCTGCTTCTCTTTTGACATTGATGCTAGGTTCCTCTGGTCATTGGAGGACAAACAAATGAACAAAAGGAACCCTTCTTGCTCCATCCTACATTGCCATGGTTTGGGGCAAGTAGATCTGTTGTAGCAACACAGTGTTGAGTTTATTGAGTTTTCACCTGTGTAACTGATAATTCCTGGAGGAGAAATGTGTGTATCATCTTGTCACCTAAAGGGTTGAGAACAGTATCTGCTGTGTAGTGGGTGCACAGCAGGGTAATATGCTGAATGAAGAGAAGACAATAAAATAAAAACACGAAAAGCACTTTGGCCTCTACACTGTTGAAGATTCAGTCAGCCTTACGGGTCCTTTCAGATAGAGACGAATGAAACAGAATAGTAAATTACCAGCCTTTTTTTTTTTAATCTTTTCTGAAACCAAAGTCTTGGGTAGTAAGATAGGTGGATGGAATGTTGTATTGAGTATTCCTAAGTCCTATAAAGGTCACAGGTTGTGATGCAAGTAGCATCATTGCCTAGAGGATTTTGAGTTCTGCAACTGAGGGGCCTGGTCAAGTAGCTTTACCTCTGTAGGCCTATTTCCTTTTGTGGAAAGGTAGATTTAGTAGGGAATGGTCATTTACCTCTCATCTGACTTTCTTTAAATATAGCACTAGCCTGAACTGTTCTACCTATGGTATCTAGGTAGAATGGACAGATCCTATATCTTTACCTCTTTTTCCGTTTCTAACTCTGGATCTCTTTGTACCATGGTGGCTGTTGTGGAGACTCCTCTGTTTCTAAATAGAAGGTTCTCTGTGAGCCACAGTTGTCCTTATTCACATGGATTTCCATGCAAAGTTCATTTGAGGCATCCCTGTAAGCATTTCCCAGAATGCTTTCATCCCTTCCCAATGTGCATATTCCACATAGGCTTGCCAAGAGTCTGAAATTCTTGTCTGAGTGATTTTATTAGAACTTTGAAGGCTCTCAGTGAAAACACAAGCATCATTAGTCCATTAACAGAATTCATTACTAGACATTAAGAGTCTTCACAAATAGGGCTGTTGTATCAGTTGCCTCACACCGATTTCTTCAAAGGTTTTGAGTATATTATTCTCATCTAAACATGTACAAGAATTCATTTTACTCAGGCATCCACCTACTTTTCTGAGTTTTATTCCTACTGTACCTTTCCCAAAACACTATACTGCTCTTACTGGGAGAATGACCAAGTTAGATAAGTTTAAAAAATGATTGCTTCTATCTCTATCTCTCTATCTCTCTATCTCTATCTCTATCTATCTATCTATCTATCTATCTATCTATCTATCTATCTATCTGTCTATTTATGCATCTATGTATCTATGTATCTATCCATCCATCCATCCATCCGTCTATCTATTGTGTGTATGTGTGTTGGCACACTTATTGCTGTGTACTTGTGAGGTCAGAGGACAATTTGTGGGAATTGATTCTTTGCTTCTTCTATTGGGTCCTGGGGGTTGAAATTACCAACAAACTTGATGGCAAATGTTTTTACTCATTAAGCCATCTTTCTGGCACAAGACAGGTACATTTTGATGAAAAGGAAAAAAAATAGAAAACCAAACACAACTTTGGAGCTTGAGGAATTATTGGAGTAGAAGTGAGGTGTCTGTGTAAAAATGGCATCTGGGCCAGGGGTCTTTGCAAAGGCTTAATGGAGGGGCATAGGAGGCCCAACTTGGCAGATGAATCTTGAAGAATTCCCTGGGATTTTCTGAGTCACGTTTCTTCAAGAATACAAGAAGAATTGTACACCTTTACAGTGTTGTGCCTCATCAGTGCCTCTAGGCCCCAAATACTTTCATTATCTTCAAAGAAGGCTTGCACTCACTCCATTTCAAACTCCTATAACCCCTGACAGCCACTAGTCTATTGTTTGTCTGTGGATTTACCTATTTTGGATATTTCATGAATGTGGAATCAGACCAGATGTGGCCTTTTGTAACTAGCTCATTTCACTTAGCATGGTTTTAGGATTATCTGTGTTGTAGCACTAACAGAACTTCAGTAATAAAGTAGAAAACATGCATGCATTTGTGTGTGTATGTGTGTGTGTGTGTGTGTGTGTGTGTGTGTGTGTGTGTGTATACATACAAGTCTGTGAATTTCACTAGAGCTCTTTTGGAACCCACATTCGAGTTCTTCTTAGCTGAAGAAATGCTTATGGAACCGTATCTGAATTGTTCTAGGTCCTTAGTAATTCTACTTATGGGACAGGGATGATCTGAGGACTCTTACAGTCAGGAGATCATGCCTAGTCTCACAACACATTCTAGTTTGTGTGATTTTTGTCACAGAAACTTTTGATCACCCTTTAGCAATATTGTAGGAAGGACTTCTGGATGGTAGAAACAAGGAGAGAGGAAGTGTATGAGATTTGTATCTGCATAGCTACCCAGGGTCAATTTGAAGTAGGAAAAAGACAATAAAAATAAAATTTCACAGCAGCCTTTGGATTTTCCTTGACCATTGGCCAGGGTATATCTCATGGATGGTAGGAGTGTGGCTGCCCTGACAGCATCAAGCTGTTGTCCTCTTTAATCTGATGTGCGAATCATGCTTGGAACATGTTAAAGAAGTGAATGAGCACTAGTGTATGTCTGATAAACAGTGAGTATCATCTATGGATGGATTGATTGCCATTCTCCCTCTTGAACTTCCTTCAGCATCACCAGAGGGGAGCCTCCACAGACCAGTGTGTGAAAGTGAACCAGACTCCAGTGAGAATCATCACCCACCAGATTCTTGCATCAGCTTTTGCCAACTGAGACTTCCCCCAGCAGAGAAATAGCCAATTAACTGGACAGTGAGGCTGTCTGTGACCTCTGACTGTCAGCTGTGTTCTGTGCTTGCTACTGCTGTCACTGAGCCAAAAGGAAGGGATTGCTACTAACATCCTAAGCAAAGACAAGGAAATCCAGACTCAAGAAGCTGAGATAGCATCCAAGAGCTCATGATGAAGTGACAGAGTTAAAACCCAAACCTCAGGAGCTTCCCCACAAAGATAATGCTGGTTCCAGGCTTAGGGAATAACACCTACTTTTGGTGGCTGGAACTCTCAAGGGCTAGAAGAAATACTCTCTTGATTTCAGAACTTCTCACATCCAAATTTGTTATTTCATTCTGCATCTGAGGGAGTTAAATTATTTTTCCTCTGAATTTCAGAGGTGCTCCTTCAGACAAGGAACAATAAAGTTTCAATTTAGAAGTTGATTAATGCATTGAGACAAGGAACCCTGACATATGGCTGCAGAGTGGGAATGCTTGCCAGGAGAGCCATTCATCTTGGAAGTAATTGCATATTTTACTTGGCTTTGGATTTCTGGAATGAGATCTTTGGGAAAGAGCTTTTAAATTTTACATACTTTTCAAAGCAGTGGTGTAGACTAGATCTTTGCGTGAGTGGAGATAAGGACATTTATCTCAATGGAGAATGTAGAGTTGATGAGACATAAATTCCTCCACTCAGCACCTTGTGTTGGGTTTTCCTTTCTAGAGCTGCAGATGGGGCTATGCGTTCGTTCATGAGTAGTTATGAAGAAGAAGCTGCCGCCAGCAGTGCCTGGAAGTGTGGAGTCTGGCCCTGGAGGAAAGGCTAGGATCCTTCTGGGAAAGTGTCTCCCCCTTCCTGCTCTCCTAGCTACCTTCTTTCTGTCTTACTGCAGGTGAGTCCCACGAAGGGAACTTGCACTGGCTCCTTTAATCTCCTGAAGCAATGCCACATGGCAGATCTGTGAAGTCACGAGTTGCGCACACTCTGGCACCAGTCGTGTGGAAACCTGCCTGGCTGTCACATTTCACTCTCTAGTAGCTCCTTTCTGGAGTTTTTATGTCTTATGGAATATTTCTTCACTGCCTGCCTTCAGGTGAACTGCATTCTTAAGCATGTTCCTTCTTTGTCCTATTTTTGAATATTTTTTGAGATTGAAATATAATTATACCATTTCCATTCTTTCCTCCCCTTCCCTCCCTCCAAAGCATCCCATGTACCTCCTTGCTCTAATTCACGGTCTCTTTTTCTGTAATTGTTGTTGCATATATATGCACACAAAGAACAGATAAAGACACACAAGATGCACAGACACATAGACACACACACATACGCATGCACACACACATAGACACAATACACACACACACACACACACACACACACACACACACACACACACACACCCCTAAACACATAGGCACAACCTGCTCTATTATTCTTACACATGCATTTACCCATACCAAAATATGTTCTGGCAAAAATTCTACGTACAGATTGAATCTATCAGATTAAAACCAAATATGCCAAATACATTTAGTAATTTGGACCTTGCTTAACTCTTCAACACTGATTTTGACATAGCATCTGCCTTATACTCAGGAAGGTTTGAACTCACAGAGTGAGTCATTCTCCCGGCCCTTTCATCTCAGGCTTTTCTAGATGTCCTCTTGCCTAGAGGCATTTCTCTATCCTCCTTTGCTTTGGTCGGCTACCACTGCTTTGTCTTGGGCACTGCTTTTTCACTGAAAATGTGTTCTGAATGCTCTCCCAAGTTGGGAGGCCAGTGCACTGAGCTCTGCTCCCTCACTGGATTCCGTTTTCTGGTAAATCTCTCTCACTACACCAGGAGCTCTTCAGGGGCTGAAAGTATATCCCTTGTACTTAGAGTCCTAATTAGTTATTTAAATTAGTGTATAAGTGGCAACTACCTCTTTTCCTTCATAGACCCTCAGGTCCACAGGATCAGTTCTAAAAGGCCTTGAACTCAATGAAGGAAATCCAATGTTTTCTAGTTGGCATTCATTTCTTCTCTAAGTATGCCTCTTTTCTAGAGCGGTGATAGCTTCAGAGGTGAGATCCCAATCAAAGACTATGCCAGAATATTCGGTACCTGGATACTCTGAGCTTCAAAAGGGCTTGTGTGAGACAACTGACCAGATCAAGAAAATTAATGTGATTATTAGTCATAGAGAGAGATAACACAGTAAAGGAATTTACAGAGGGAAATAGGATGCAATTAGAACCCTTGTTGCATTTTCTACTAACCAGCTGTGCATTGGGTACCAAAACCTGTGAGATAATAGCTATGGGAATGCCAAATGTCTTGACTGCTCTGAGTGCCGGTGCTGTGGGACTCTGGTTCTTTGTCGTGTGTGTATATCTGAATTAGGGCTTTGTGAAAGCTAGCTAAGTGCTCTATCACTGAGCTATATCTCTGACCTTGGGACTCTTATTCTTGATGGCTCCCCCCGCCTGCGTTTCTGGTCTCTTAAGGGCATGCTCACTTGGGAGAAGCTGAACCAGCAGAAAACACCAATTGCCAAGGGTCTTACAGATTGAAGGATTGAGACAGACTATGATATCTATTGTAATAGAGTTATCCTAAGTGTTGGACAGTAAATCTGAGTCCCTACCCTTACATCACACTCACTTGAGAACATGGTAACGGCAATGAAATGGCATGGCTAGCCTTGTTGCTCTAAACATTCAAGAAAGCTGGACAGTGTAGCAGTCCAATGAGAAAGCAGGAGAGTCCAGTGGCGAGTAATAAAAAATCTAATTGTCTTTGAGATAAACTTAACACCAAATGAAAAAAAAGAGTATTTAATGTGATCCAATTTTAATTAGAGAAAAGATGAGACTCGATGTGTGTACATGTGCATGCTAGTTGCTGCAAGCACTGAGGTTTATGCTGTGGTGATACTTTGTTTGTGATCTAACAAATAAAGCTTGCCTGAAGATCAGAGTGCAGAGCTAAGCCAGGCTGTGGTGGTGCACACCTTTAATTCCAGCACTCAGGAAGCAGAGGCAGACAGATCTCTGTGAGTTCAATTCCACCCTGGGCTACACAAGATTAATCCAGCCTAAAAGAGAAACAGAGTCAGGTAGTGGTGGCATACACCTTTGATCCCAGCAGTTGGGATCTCACACCTTTAATCCCAGCACTAGGAAGGTGGAGACAGGAAGCGATATGTTTGGGCAGAGAGAGGGATATAAGGCAGGAGGAGACAGGGGCTCAGAGCCCATTCAGTCTGAGAATAGTAGAGACAGGATCTCTCTCTTTTGGCTGAGGGTTTTGTAGAAGTAAGAACTAGTGGCTGGCTACTCTGCTTCTCTGATTTTTCAGCTTTCACCCTGATATCTGACTCCAGGTTTTTTATTGATAAGACCAATTTGGATTCATGCTACATTATGCATCAGATCTTCATAGCTGGGATAGAGGGCAAGAGTGGCTTGGATTGGAGAATTTTCAGAAACAATGGCCAGATGGCTTTTACTTTATTCTACTCCACACAGCAGACTAGTGATCCAAAAACTGTCACTGAGATATAAGGCATGTGATCATGCTAGAGGACATGGCTTCTAGAGACCTCTTTGGTTCCTTGCCAGACTGAAGGACCCAGTCAGGTCAGGAGATCCCAAAACCATTTGATTACCTTCATCCTTAAAGAGGAGATAAACATCTCACAGACTGGCCAGTGTCAGCTAGACCCAACCATCAGGCTCATAGCTTGCTGTAATTTCACAGTTACACAACCAAGAGTCTCTGTCCTTTAGTTCTTCCTCTTGCTACAGTGTCTGGTTTCCTTGAATGTTTAGTGCAACAAGGCTAGCCATGCCCTCTTATTGCAAACACCATGTTGTTCTCAAGTGAATGAGACACAAGGGTAGAGGGGCAGACTTACTGTCTAACACTTAGATATAACAGATGAACTTTTCAAACTACTTAGCATAATATTAATAGAATTATAAAATTTCCACCTTCATCTTTTCCACATGACATATCTTTAAGTAGTTAGAGATAGAATATTTCAATACATTAAAAACCCAAGTGACCATAAAAGTGTCCTAGGACAAATGGGTGAAGCTCAGGCAGCAGAATACCTGAACTTGAATGAAATAGAGGGCAAAGGAGAAAATACAAGGTGATGGATGTATGAAGCATTATGCTATCCACCCACTCCAATGATTGAAACTATGAGTGACGGAGATTCTAATGTGAGAAGCAGAGAACAGTCAGAGAGCTCATTTGACTACTGGTCTTTGGCCATTTGGTTATGGCAGCTAAGTGCTAAGGTTCTGGGCTAGGGTGACATCTTCAAGTCCTGGATCCATCCCTTCTGATCTTCAAGACCTTGGAAGATTTACTTAACCTCTTTATGCTTCAGTATCTTAATTTAAAGGTAATAATTATGCATACTTTAAAGGGGTCATTCATGACAAGGATTCAGTGAGGTGATTGGTGTCATGCTTTATAAATGCTGGGTTATAATTGCTATTATGATAAGGATCTTGATGTGGGTGGAGCCCTTTGGCAAGATGTGGTCTTTGCTCTCCAAAAAAATGTATGTGACTCTGAGATATGAGGGAAAATAAGTTACCTAAAATCTGTATGATCAGATTGAAGAATCACACTGAAAAATTCTCATTTACTAAGATCACACTCCAAGGGCCATGACATTTTGGAAGAACTTAAAAAGTCACCCAAACAACCATTTTTTTTTTCAGATAGATTTGAGGCATCTTAAAATAAAGGACATTTGTACTAAAAGGCTACAAAACTGAAGTCTAACATTAAGACCAAGGAAATGAGGAAGGACATCAGTTGTAGACTAAAAGGCTGTAATCACATATCAAAGTTATATGAAGCAATGTCTAAAGAAAAATTAAACATCTTAGTTTCAGTTAAGATTTTATGGATTACAGTTACAGAGAGCAGGAAGCAAAGAAGGTTGTTATCAGTGAGGACTAGTTTGTCTATGATTACAAGAACTGGAGGGGTCAGTAAGACAAGGAAGAGTAGAACCAGTGCACACCATATTAGCAAATCGGGTGATGTTAGCATGAAGGTGGTTTTCAGTGAAATGATTTTAGCCAAATATTCTATAAGACTCTTCGATAGTAGTGAACACGTCCCTTATTCTAGTCTCTGACCATCTATATCATTTCCCACTGATGTCTATTTACTTTCATGAGTGGATCTATCATCAGTCCATCTGTTCATCCATCCATCCATCCATCCATCCACCTACCTACCTATCATCTATTTATCATTTACCTGTCTATCCATCTATATCTATCTATCATCTTTATCTGTCACTATATATATTAGGTAAAGCAGAGAGTACACAGGAGGAATAGGCAGTATACACAGAAAACCGGTACGCTGCTCCTTGGTAGGTCACTGGGAGCCACTCTTTCTGGAATGAGAGATGGCTACTGCTTTGAATGACTTGCTCCTCTGCTAGACAAACAAGTTTCCCTCTGTCCTAAGGTCTATCTTGTAGTATGCAGGGCTAATAAAAGCTTGATGTCTGATGAAATAACTTGAATGAACAATAAATGCTTTCATGATGAATTAATCCTTTTCTAAGTCCTTCCCTACAGACCCTACACCACTTCTCCCTGTCACCGCTTAATGACATACATCTGAAACTTACCATTTTGAGGCCTCCTTCAAATAGTTTGTTGGGTATTTCTGATGGTTCCTGAGGTGCCAGATATCTCTCCCTTCACAGCCCATTTCAATTTGAGGATTAGTCAGAAATTATGAGGTGACAATTTAGGGGAAACTACAAATTGTGGTATTTTTTTGCCAGATAATATAGGATGATGGATGGTTTTATGCTGTTGAAATGCATGTCAAAAATGTACAGTGAGTGTGTCCCTGGGCTAGACGCCATTAGCTACTAGCCAACATACTCTAGAGGGAATTTCTTTAGAGTGAGCCTTTTTCAAGGAGGTTTCTCCCATTGTCCTGTGGGCCACTGATCTCAAGACTTCACTGATCTTTCCAGTAGCCACACTTCCAGAATCATTGCACTGTACCAACTTGGGCCAAGTCCCACAGGCATACTCATTATTTATTAAGCACAGGTTGCTGTGTTTGAACCGTTTCCTAGAACTAACCTGAGTTCTTGCTCCTGTTCTCTCTTCCTTTGGAGTTCTACCACATGGAGCCCAGATGCCATCTAGGACTATGCTAGTGCTTGAAGATTTAGCTTAATGGACTCAAATCTCATTTTTGTGGCTTGTAGCCAATCTGTAGCTTTCTATGTATTTGTATGTGGTGCTGGATCTTTCTTTTTGTCTGGATCTCTTTCCTAGTTTTTCTTCTTCTTGGTGTGTGGTACATCTGTGCTTATATATGAGTGTGCATGGGTGCATGTGTCCATATGTGCACATGTGGAACCCAGAGGCAGATATCTGGTCTCTTCATCTATTACCTTCCATCTTATTTTTTTTTTTTTTGAGACAGAGCTTCTCAGTAAAACTGAAGCTCCCTGTTTTCAGGTAGGTTGGCAGCCATCAGACTCAGTGATCCCCTGCCTCTGCCCCTCCCGGTACTAGGATTACGGCATACACAGTCACATATGGTGTTTACATGGGTGCTCAGGTCTCAGTGCTTTGCAGAAAACACAACCCACTGAACCATTTCTCAGCCTCTTTTTTTTCTTACTTTTATTTGTTTTCCATGTCTTAATTTCTATGCCTTTCTTCCTTCCCCAGTGTCCTAAGTTGGAGAGAAAACTATACATAATTAGTTTTCATATGAAATACATCCACACCAACTATTTATGTTTTCATTAGAGGGGGATAAAGACAGATGTCTATCTTGGACAAAGTCTGTGTAAAGATTATCTGTGTGCTCTGTGGGGAGCTGATCATGGTGTCATGTGTAGGGCAGGCTCTGGCCATGTGGCCACTCAGTGCTGCTTCTTCACCCCCTTGACCTTCTCCCCTCATACGTCTGGAGACACATTCTCGGTGTTGTTAAAACACAAGCAATAAAGCACAAAGTTTTAATAGTTCAAGGTGATTTTTTTTGTTGCTGTTAAAGTCCACTTTTCATCACCCAGGTTCAGTTGCTGATTTTGCTGATTTAGCCTCTCAGACGTCTTAGCTTCTGGCTCAGCCATTGCAGCACATGGCTTCTGAGGTTGCTTCACTAATCCTGCTGGTACAAGTGAAAGGACTCTGGAAATACTGCACACTACTCTGTTCACATTCTATTGGGTAGAAGCCAATCACATGACTGTTCTTGGGGAACTGGGAATATAGATTGGCTGACTTCTTCAGAAACAGAGCATGGTAAGCATTCTCAGATGGCCCAGTGACCCTTGTCTTTGCGTGTTTATGCCTTTATGTAGTCCCCTCCTATTGAGGGCTATTGGCCAAAGAGACTCATTTGTAACACACTACAGTAAAGGTAATGGATGTCACTGCTGTGATTAAACCACAAATGACTGTGACTTCTGCTTTGCTAGAAGATGCGGACTTTTGCTTATTTCAGTGAAGTATGCTACTGGATTGAAGAGATATAAACATCAAATATGTAAGAATGATGTCTGTCAACAGCCAGCAAGGAACTGAGGACATCTGTCCCACATCCCAGAAAGAACTGAATCCCGCCTATATTCATAAATTACATTTAGAACTGGATCCTTCCTACTTGAATCCTAAGATGACTATGCCTGCCTGCCATTACTTGTAATTGTGTGAGACCCTCAAAAGGTGATATACCTAATCAGTGCCTGAGTTTCTAGTTCACAGATACTGTGCCATGACAGACTTGTATTGTTTTAAGATGTTATGATTTGGAGGTCAGTTGGTGTATGATAAATTATTAATACAGAGAGGAATCTGGATTGTGAAGAACTAGGCAGTCTAGGGAATGGGCTTTTTGAACTATTGTACAGCTTCAGGTACCTTTAGGCTGCTGGTAAATACAAATACAATATAATCTGATGTGGTAGTTTGAATGTAATTGGCCCCCAAAAGCTCACTGGGAGTGGAATTACAGGAGTTGGGGCTTTGTTGGAGTAGGTGAGGCTTTGTTGGAGGAAGGGTGTCACTGTGGGGGCAGATTTTGAGGTTTCCTGGGTAAGATAAGCCCAGTGTCTCAGACCACTTCGTGTTGCCTGCAAGTCAAGATGTAGGACTCTTGGCTACTTCTCCAGCACCATATCTGCCCTCATGACAACATGTTGTATCGTGACGATAATGAACTAAATCCCTTAAAATGTAAGCCACCCCAATTAAATGTTTTTCGTTTATGAGAGTTACCATGGTCAAGGTGTCTCTTCATAGCAATAGAAACCCTAGTTAAGACAACTGATAATCTGACAAATGAATGTACCAATGTTACTAGTTTCCTATCACTGATGCATCGCATCACCGCAAACTTAGTGTTTAAAACATTATGGACTAAAGTCCAGGTGTTAACAGGGCTGTGTTCCTTCTAGAGGTCCTAAAAAAGAAACATCATCATCATCATCATCATCATCATCATCATCATCATCATTATTGCAAGCTTTAGAAGGCATCACTCTCTGGATAATGGCTCCTTACTGTGTCTTCAAAGCCCACAATCTTCAAATCTCTGACTCTTCCTTCTCTTTTAATTAACTGCAAATGCTCTAGTGATTTCAATGTGGCTACTTGCATAGTTCAGAATAATGTTTCTGTGTTAAGGTCCTTAAGACAAGATTTAATTACATCTGCAATTCTCTAGACTGTGTAAGGTCATGTGGTCATAAGTTCTCTCTCTCTCTCTCTCTCTCTCTCTCTCTCTCTCTCACATACACACACACACGTGTATTGTGTGATTATTTTGTATACTGCTTAACAGAGGATGTGCTGTTCTTCACTAGTTCATCCATTTGAGAACCTCCATTTTGAGAGGTAGGAAAAGGATGAACATATTTCTAGCAGTCTTAGGCAGATTCGGTATAGTGAGGATCTAAATGGATGCAGAAGCAGAGATGTCCAAGGGCCAAAAAACTTCCTGGGTTGAGAAGGGTCAAGACGAGCTCAAAATATTATCATTGACTTCAAAGTTCTTTCTTTTTTGTTAATCCAGAAGTTCAGTGGAAAGGAGGAGAATCTGAGTTGATACCAAAGTAGAGATACAATCTGCTATCAGACTATAACAAATGGGAATGATAAAAATAGGAAGGTATTCACCCAATGAACTAAAAATTATAGAAACTTCAAAAAATTTCTAATTATAAACCAAGCACATTTAACTGTGAAACTAAAATCAGGAAACATGTGAATCACTCACTATCAAACATTGTCATAAATTATAAATTTATAGAGAAAGAAATAGGTGATGTCACTTTCATAAAAAACTGTTTCAGATTTTACATTTTTTTTGATGAACACAAACATCTTACATTCTACAGCTCTGGTATATTCCCTCCAACTGTGTGAGAATTGTGTCTCTTCTGCATATTTTCAGTGTTTAAGAAGATATTGCCACTTTTTAAAATTTTGTACTTTACTTCGTGTGGTGGTTTGAAAGAAAATGTCCCTCAAAGTGAGTGGCACTATTGAGAGGTGTGATTTTGTTGGAGGAGGTGTGACCTTGTTGGAGGAAATGCAGCACAGTGGAGGGGGGCTTTGAGGTCTTTTGCATAAGCTTTGCTCAGTGTCCCAGTTCATTTCCTGTTGCCTGCGAGATGTAGCCATCTCAGCTACTACTCCATTATCATGTCTGCCTGTGTGCTATCATGCTCCCCCCACCATGATGATAACAGACTGAACCTTTGAAACTGTAAGTGAGCCACCCCAATTAAATGTTTAAGAGTTGCCAAGGTCATGGTGTCTCTTTATGGCAATAGAAACCCAAACTAAGACACCCATTTTATGGAAATAAATTTTTCTCCATAAATATACAATTCCACTGTAGTTATTGGATATTAAAAGAATAGTACTCAGCAGAGAACTCCTGCCCCAACCAGAGATAGGATGTGTCTTTCTGCATGATCAATTCTGGTCTAGTGGAGAAGTTCTGTTCTTGGCTTAAGTATGAACATGTTGAGGTTTCAAACCATTTGCTCTCAGGAAGGTAGAACTTACTGCTACTGGAATCAAAGCAAAATTAATAAGTGATGGAATATGAGAAAACTGTTTCAGCCTCATGCAGTTTAGCTACGTTTTAGTAAGGTACTTTTCAATGAATGGGAAACATGCGGATGAAATGTCTCTTGTGACCACTTCTGGACTTGAAGATACAGGAGGGATGTGCATAAACAAGATGCACCATATTTTTCTAAACACTAGGCATGAAAACAAATTTGGCCCCATCACCTGGAGTCAGTAGGAGACTGCATTTTCCCATTCTCCTTAAAAGCCCATATTGGTAGATGGGCTGGTGGATGCCCGCCATGTCTGTGTCTTTGTCCAGAGGATAGAGGTAGGGAAGATGAAAACAGAATTGGCCAGCAGTGAGACTTTTTGAGACTCGATAGTAGTGAGTGTTGAGCTAAAAGTAAGTTTTATTTCTTTGTGTAAGAGCATTATACTCCAAGATTCTTCCTAGAAAGTAGACTTCCAATGAAGCAGCAGGACACAGGGATGGTTTCAGAATCCCAATGACAAGGAAGAACACGAGTGTTGGCTCTCATCAGTCAGGATGGTTGATTTCCCCCTCAGACTGGGCATCTTAGTGCTGAGCCCACAAAACCCAGTCCTATGAGGAAGAAGGTTGTCAAGACTCTTCCTCACCTGAGACAGATGTTAGGGTTATTTTTCAATCAGTTCTCGCTTGTAGATACCCATAACCAGCTGTTCAAGACAAGTGTGTTACCTGGCATAAACAAACAAAGAAACTGGATCTCAGAGGAGAAAACGATCCGTTCAGGGGAGTCCCAACAGTCACTGGCAGGGCTGGATCTCAGGTGTTTACTTCCAACATCTCCACGCCCAACTAATCCTAACATTCGAGATGTTATAGGTGAAACAGCAAAAACAAAAACAAAACAAAACAACAACAACAACAAAAAAACAAAAACAAAAAAACAAAACCACACCTGTTTCCATCTCTCTTCCCAAGCCCATTGGATGAGGAGATGGAAACAGGGGTGACTTCCTCCTCCATTGACAGCCACACTGACAGGTGCCCCTTTCTCTCCTGTTTTCAGTCACTGAAACATTACAGTCTCAGTGAACAGACTCACGTCAATAACTGCTTTGCTTTATTCCTGCCAGATGCACTGAATCCCTTGGCAGAAATTCCATGCAAGCAGGTGAGCCACCATTTCCTGTTATGGATCATCGGCAACATTCATCTACTGTTTCTGTTTGTCCTCTAACTGGTACACTCTAATTAAGGATCCCAATATTGTTTCTCTGGATGAGCTTGGGGCAGAGCGTGTGCCCCGATTTGCACCACAGTTGATGCTAGGCCTCTTGGCCTGTTTTTTTTTTTCTTTAGACTTTCGCTCCTCTTCTTTATTTAGTTGTTATGATTCATGCTGTTGCCTTTGCTTTAGATACCCTCAGCCCCGTCAATCAGCCCCCCTCTTCCTTCTTTTCAAGCCCTGTCTTCCACTTAGTTTTGCTCAGCTCTGCAACTCGTTGGGGTTGAGCTTCTCAGACTTTTCATGTGTCATTGGGCATGACATATACTAAGAGCTGTAGGGAATAAAAAGGGTCAACACTGAAAGTATCTGTCCCTTTAGCAATCATTTGAATGATATATGGATGCTTTCCAGCATTGCCACCAAAGAAAGGGCAAATTAAGTTTCTGTGCTAGTGACTGGTACAGGGTCTGACAGAGTAGAGCTTGCCCTCTGCTAGTAGACATATGGCAGCACCAGGAGACATTTTTGGTTGTCGCAACTGGCGGAAAGCTGATGTTCATCGCTCTTAGGCAGAAACCCATGCTTGCCTGTAGACACTCTCCAAGATACAGGACAGCTGCCCCCAAATAGAATAATTTAGTTTAAAATACCAATAGCGTTAAAGTTGAGAGTTCTCACCATAGATGACAAAATATGTTCCTTTATTTTGACTTCTCATTATTTTGAGAAGTTATGTTATATATGTTATAGTAATATATATATATATATATATTAATGTTCTATATTGATATAGCATTAACAATTCCAACATCAATTTTAATGTATTAACATTATTTTTTATTTACTAGTACTTATCATTAACAGTTCTTATATACCAGGCAAATGTGTTAATGGGAAAGTGGGAGGGGTGGTATAAACCCATAATCTCAGCACTTGGGATGGAAGCAGAGAGTCTGAAGGAGTTCAAGGTCATTCCAAGCTATGTAATAAGTTCAGGCTGACCTATGGGTACATGGGACTCCATCTCAGATAAACAACAACTCTCCAAACTAAAAATCAAAATGTCCCTTCAACAAAAATAACAACAAACTCTAAATAAATAAATTCTGAATTGGATCACCATAGTAATCCTTTTATTTATTTTGCCATACTGGAACTGAACACAGGGCCTTAAGCATGTTAGACAAATGCTCCAAATTATACTTCTAGGTGACCATCCCCAGTTATGTACACTAGAATTCATACCACAGTTTAAACGATACCTTTAAATTTTACTCTTGCCCACTTCTCATTCTGTTAATATCTTCCAATTCTCCATATGCATAGAGAAGAGATTGGACTAAGCCAATGAGCCTTGAGGGTTTCCAAGGTTCTTGTTAGACTTTCTTGCTGCTGAGGACTTTGGAGACCACCTGGAGCAATCCTCAGTTCCACTCAGAAATGACTTCTATATTATTCTATTGGGTCTTCCTTTCCAAAGGCTGCTGGAGGTTGTCTGCCTTAGATGTGAGCTAGAGAAACCTTGGTTACTGTATTGAGTCCAAGAAGAGGGAGTTGCTACAGACAGCTCCTGTCCAGGGTAAACACTAACAGGAGAAGGAGAAAACAGCCTGAGATGCAATAAAGTTTGTTATTAAAATGCTCATTTTCTTGCTGATGGGAGGCACTTTTAGGATCTCCACAGGATGAACAGGCTGGGACAGGTACCGCAGACCGTGGGCATGTTGGCCTCATTCATCTGCAGGAGCTGGGGGTGGAGACATTGTACAGTTTCTGGGGTCTTTCATGTTTCTTTTCCCAGAAGTGGTTGACTCTAACAAACCATTCAGGAGGAACATCTCTCTAATGTGTTTTTGTAAGGGAGGACTTCCTGGGGCAGGGGGAGTCACATGCATCAGCTGCCTCTGTTCATTGTGCAGAGGCCTGCAGCCATCTGGACCACCCAGGGCCAGTGTTTTCCTAAGAAGGGCAGGATAAAGGACAGGGGATTGACACCTCAGCCCCAAGGCGATGACCAGATGGCAAAATGCTTGTTTTCACTGGATGATTCAGAGCAACTGAATCACCCCAGGAAAGCCCGTGTGATTTTGTCTTCAGCACCCAGCTTTTTTCCTATGCTACGACAGTGGTCTCTTCTCTATTCTCAGGCAGCAGCAAGGTGACTCAGATGAGGACAATATGAAGCAGTGTCCACCATGTCCATGGCATGGTCAAGGGATTCTGAAAGCTGAGCCTGGTGCCTGCACCTCACTGAGGGGAAGCCCTGCTTTGGAGCAAGGGCCGGAGGAAGGTGCTGGAAGCAAGCTTGGTGTTGTTGCTGGACCAGCCACCCAGTGTCTCAGGCTTTACAAAACCATGTGCTAATGGCTACCTTGTCGGATGAAATGAATTATAGAAAGGAGAGTCTGAATGGATTTCCTCTCCCATGACTCTGTTCCTTTAATCTCAGTAGCAACCCCCAACACATCTCAGATGTGAAATATAAAACCTTGAAGGCACAGAACACGGATAATCCTAAAACTGAAACAATTCATCTATTAATACATCAGAATAGGTGTGCATGCATGTGTATGTGTGTGCAGCGATCTATGCTTCTTGTACTCTACTGGCCCCCAGCCCCCTCTCTGCCTGGCAGCTCACTGCTCTTTATCCATATGCTTCCTGACAGTCTAACTTGATTAAGCAAAGAAATAAATAGAAAAAGCCTCGCTCATAGGAGCGTCTCAGTAATAAATACTTAATTTTAAACATTGTTTCTTAAAGTTTTTCTTTGAGCTTACACACACAGATACAGACACAGAGACACAGACACAGACACAGACACATAAGATAGTGAGAGAGATCATATCACACACACACACACACACACACAC
>CABHPQ010174491.1:12620-28737 GCA_902168405.1 Peromyscus aztecus
ACTGTATTCTTAAAACTTACACCACAATAAGTTCATTTGTTGTGAAGGTGTTTTTCTCAGATATTTCATCGTGAGAAGACAGTAATGAATACGGATGCCATTCTAGCAGAATATTTCATATACACAGTCGGATAAGGAAACGAATTATGCCCTTTTGAGGTCCAGCTCTCCCTTCATTGTTTCCTTTTATTCTCCCCTTTTCATTCATGAGAAGGAGAGAGAAAACCACACAGTTCAGTGCAAAGAGGAGACGTCAACGCTTGTGCAAAGTACTCTCAAGGATCATATGGACAAGAGTGAAAATGTCCTGAGTGCTGTAACCAGACAGCACAGTTGGCTGACACTCTGGTGTTGGCTCTGCCCTCCAAGCCATGTGTATTATGGATTTATCCTGGTTGATTTTTTTTGCCAACTTGACACAAACTGGAGTTGTTTTGGAAGAGGGACTCTCAACTGAGAAATTGACTCCGTAAGATTGGCCTTTAGGCAAATTTGCTGGTCCTTTTCTTGATTAATGGTTGATATGGGAGGGCCCAGCCCACGGTGGACTATGCCATCTCTGGGCAGGTAGTCCTGCATTATATAAGAAATCACAATCATCAGACAGTAAGCAGCATTCTCCCATGGTCTCTGCTGCAGTTCCTGACTTGAGTTTCTACCCTGACTTCATTCCAAGACGGACTATAAAATACAAGTGGGAGTGAAATTAATCCTTTCCTCCCCATGTTGTGTCATAGTGTTTGATCCTAGCAACAGAAATTTTAACTAAGACTAGAGTTCAACAAATCTAACTATGTGAGTGTTACATCAACAAATGAAAAATACATGGGCGAAATCCCTGACTGTGGAAATACTATTGATGATGTGACCTCAAGAAGATTATTTTTATGTTGCTGGGCATTTTTATATGTGAAATTGTAAACAGTGAATATGATCTCTATCTCAAGTATTACAAAGCTGTAAGTAGAAGACACATGTCTGTAACCCCTATCTACCAAACTGAGATACCAGATGACCCAGTGCTGCTGTCAGTAGCAGTCTGTATATCCTGAGCCCTGTTTTCTTATGTCAAAATGAGGATTCACATTCAAAGCCTTACATTACATAGATCACATTCACTAACGAGTAAGTGCCCATTATTCTTTCTTGAAGTGGAAACGGATTTTTATTTTGTTTCTTGAATGCACTGCTTCATAAAACATGTCCACTCAAAGATGGATTGTGACCCTGAGTAACTTTTTTCCAATGCTTTATTCTTAAGTGATCATTACAGAGTAAGAAGTCAGGAACAAACAAAGGCAAGGAGTAAACAAATGAATGATAACCTTCCAGCTCAAGTCCCTAAACACCTCCCATGTGGATTCATTATCCTCCATCCAAGGTGACCTTCCGAAGGTTTCATTTGTTATAGTACTTTCTTTTGTATTTTAACTGTTGTTCACAGCAGTTCGGAATGTCTCCAAAAGGGAACATCTAACACATCTGTGCCTATGCTTCCAAAGAAATGACAGCATCTGAGATTTCCTTTCGAGAGTTCAAAATGTTTGTCTCACTATGAGTCATAATGGTCAGACTGTGTGATGCCATTATGGGCTGAAATTTTTGCTTTTGCTACACTCAACTGTTCTTTATTTCCATTTTATAGATTTGATGTTCCCTGTGAGACTCTCACCCCCTGAAGAAAGGCAGGAGGTAAACCTGACTTGTCTTTGAAGTGTGAATGTTCGTTCTTTCCATCCAGGTTCTTACATAAGGACAAACTTATGAGTAATACACAAACATGGATTAAGAATATTGCCTCCTACCTGCAGAAGCAGTCAAGTAATGAGTGAACTTTCATAACTCCAATCTATGAGACCCCATGGTCATAAACTGACTTCTGGTTGCACAGTGTCTTCTGCACACCCCCTCATACACACAAATACCTTCACTCACTAATACACACATAAATGTCAGTGCCTCGGTCAGTCTAGTCACTCCCTTAAAGTTAAAAACAAAATAAGATGTGTGTTTCTTTACACATTCCTTACACCAACCCCCACCTTCCTCCCACACACATCAGAGCTCTTCCTTATAAGTTTGTGAAAAAATAAGCCAATCATTTTCTGGACTCTGAAGTGTGAGGCACATATAGCTTTTTTTAACCCTCTTCCGATATTTGTCATTCCAAAGGAGGCAAGAAGATTAGGGAAGAAAGTGCTTTGACAATTAAAGGGACTTGGCAATCTGTAAACTTTTAATAAAAGACCTGATAATTATAGAAGACAGTTTCATCACGAACTGTATGTAATAGTTTTCTAAACACCCTAAAAATCCAGTGAATAGAAAACATATTACAATAATTTTCTATTGGAAAGCAAATAATGGGACAGTTAATTAACACATAGGTGTGTATTCATACTCTAGGACAAGTTAGTAAGATTTTACCTTTTCTAGCATGAAAATCAGCACCCCAACCTTATCTTCTTGTGTGGTCTTTTTTCCTTAAGGTTTCAGCACTTGAAAAATGTGAAGTGGTTTCACAATTTATCTTCCAAATGTGATAAAAGAACACATATGAAATGACAACTTATATATATATAGGTAATATGTCAATAAAAGTCACAATTACCAAGTACAGTTTACTTCTCATTTCTTCATTTTTTGCAAGTAATGTGTCGGCAGCAATAAGTTTGCTGCCTTAATCTTAAATGCCTTTTTTTTGTCCTGTCCCAGTTATGCTGTGTTTGCATAAGTTGTTTGTGTGAAAATGTGCAGTTGGGTTCCGGAAAGTGCTGGGGATCAGTTCCCCTGTGGGTTTTCCTGTTTGGTAAATAGTGTCCGGCTTGCCTCCAGATACAGAGTAACTGTTCCTTGAACCCTGCTGTTAGAGGGATATATAAGCCCATGTTTGAATAAAGAGAGCTTCCCTGACGAACTGAGACTGGGTGTCTTGAGTGCTGTTCAACCTCAGCGTCCCCCGCCAGATTTTGTGCTCCAGCTGCGCAGGTCGCAGCATAATGAAACTGATTGTTCTTAATTTAGTTTTCCATCATATTTAAAGTGATAAACTATAAATGTTTATTAAAAGATGTTTTCTCATATACATACACATTGGAGGAAAGCTAAGACTGACCAATTCAAAATCTCTCACCTATCATAATCCCTTTTGAGGTGAAAACATTGAAAAGTTACGCTCTTAGGCAATTTTCCAGTATGAAATACATTGTTACTTATGCAATCACCATATTCGTTAATAGGTGGTTTGAATTTATTCCTGTCTAGCTAAAACTCTGTGCTAACATTGTAACCTCACTTCTCCCCAACCTTTCCCATTAAAAGCCACTGTTCTATTGTGTGCTAACTTGAATATGACATTTTAGATTCCACATATGATTAATATACCATGGCATTTGTGTCTATCTTTTTTGACATAGCTTAATGTCCTAGGTTGACAATCACACTGTCAGAATTTCTCTCTTTTAATAGTATTCCATTGTGTTTACAACTACATTTTCCTTAATTGCTCTTCCATTCATAGACATTTACTTAGGTAATTTTGACTTTTGTGACTAATATCACAATGGACAAGAAAGTAAAGAAAGTTCTTTGATATGCAGATTTCATTTAATTTCATGAACTGATACCCATAACAGAAATTTCTGGATCGTATAATAGTTTTGCATTTAGATTTTCCAAAATGGCTATACCAAATTACATTCCTACCAACATTACACAAGTACTCTTTTTAAATTTTTTTCTTAAGATTTTAATTCTTTTTTTGTGTATTTATGTGGGGCTTTATGCCACATGAGCATAGTGCTCATGGAGGCCAGAAGAGAACATCAGATCTCCTGTAGTCAGAGTTACAGGCTGTTGTGAGGCCACCTAATATGGGTGTTCAGAACTGAACCCAGGTCCTGTGGAAGAGCATTCAGTGCTCTTATCCTCTAAGCCATCTCTCCAGGTCCAGGATTCCTTTTTGCCACATTCTCACCAACACTTCTTATTACTTGTATTTTTCAAAATAGCCATCATAAGACGCAGTTGTGATTGAAATTATTTTGTGAATCAGACATGCTGGGCATGTTTTTGTCTTTTGTTGGACACATGCATATTTCTCTTAGGTAGTAATACGCTTTCAATTATTTTGCCATTTGTAAAATTGTTGTCAAGTTGTTTGGGGCCCCTGTTTATTCTGAACATTATCCTCATATCAGATACATGTTTCCAGAATATTGCTTCCTGTGCTGAGAGCAGTCTTTTCACTCTGCTGACTGTTTCCTTTGCTGTGTAAAAGTGAATATGTCTTAATGTTATTTATGTATCTTATTGACTTTTGCTTCTGTTGTATGTAAAGATATCTGATTATCGGTTTTTTCTTTAATTTTTTCCCTTTTTTTCTTTTTAAGAAAATTTTTATTCATTTTTACATACCAACCACAGATGTCCCTCTCATCCCTTCTCCTGCTCCCCCCACAGCCTTCCCACCCATAACCCACCCCCCATCCCCTCCTCCAAAAAGGTAAGGCCTCCCGTGGGGAGTCAGCAAAGCCTGATACATTCAGTTGAGGCAGGTCCAAGCCCCTCCCCCTGCATCAAGGACTTGCAAGATGTCCCACCATAGGTTATGGGCTCCAAAAAGCCAGATCATGCACTGGGGATGTATCCTGATCCCACTGTTAGGGGCCCCTTAAATAAACCAAGTTACACAACTGTATTGTTTATGCAGAGGGCCTAGTCCAGTCCCATGCAGGCTCCATAGCTGTTGGTCTAAAGCTCATGAGTTCCCACTAGCTTGGTTCAGTTGTCTTTGTAGATTTCCCCATCATGATCTTGATGCCCCTTGCTCATAGAATCTCTCTTCCGTCTCTTCAAATGTACTCCTGGAGCTCGGCTGCTGCTTGTCTGTGGATCTTTGCATCTGCTTCCATCAGTTACTGTATGAAGGCTCTATGATGACAGTTAGGGTATTCACCAATCCAATTACCATTGTAAGCCAGCTCAGGCACCCTCTCCACTATTGCTATTAGTCTAAGTTGGGGTCATCCTTGTGGATTCCTGAAAACTTCCCTAGTACCTGGTTTCTCCCTATATCCATGATGTCTCCCTCTATCATGGTATCTCTTCATTGCTCTCCCACTCTGACCCTGTTTCAGCTCATCCATCCCATTTCCTTATGTTCTCATCCCACAACCTCTACCCTCTTATTGCCCCCCTTCCCCCTAGTTTTCTCAGGAGATCTAATAGCTGATAAACACCTTCAGTAATGTGGTGGGATACAAGATTAACTCAAAAAATCAGTAGCTTTCCTATATACAAATGATAAATGGGCCAAGAAAGAAATCAGAAAAACATCACCCTTTACAATAGCCACAAATGATATAAAATATCTTGGGGCAACTCAACTAAGCAAGTGAAAGACCTGTATGACAAGAACTTTAAGTCTTTGAAGAGAGAAATTAAAAAAGATATCAGAAAATGGAAAGATCTCCCACAATCATGGATAAGTAGAACCAACATAATAAAAATGGTAATCTTACCAAAAGCAATCTACATATTCAATACAATCCCCCTCAAAATCCCAAAACAATTCTTCATAGACCTCAAAAGAGCAATATTCAACTTCATATGGAAAAACAAAAAACTCAAGATAGCTAAAACAATCCTGTACAATAAGGCAACTTCTGGAGTCATCACCATCCCTGACCTCAAGCTCTACTGTAGTTCTATAACAATAAACAACTTGTTATTGGCATAAAAACTGACATGTGGACTAATATCTGATTATTTTTGCCCATGTATTTTGACTCAGAGATTCAATTAATGGGAATTCATCATGTCTGTATACTATAGAAATATGGCAAGATTTCAGTAGACGAATAGATCAGCAGAAAGATGTAGAATCGGCAAGAAAGGAGCTAAGTAAGAGAGCAGAAAAGAAGCTGTATATAGAGAGAGTTGACTCAGAAAAAAAAGGGTATAGACTCAAGAGTTTCATGTATGTAGATTTATTAATGAATTCCTCAGATTAATCCACCACTAGTAGAGTCTCTTCTGGAACTCTGGGTGAAGGCTTTCGAGGGGCAGGACCCCAATAGCTTTCATTCCTTGTAGTTTGTTAATTTCAGCTCTGTTCACTGAGTAATTAACCTTCAAACCATGGGTCACCTTTGTTCTCTTACTTATATATCCTGCTTTAAACAAAAAGTAAAAGTCGAAAGAGCACATGTGAAGCACCAAGCTGAAACGAGAGGAAGTATTTCTGAGAGTCGGATGCAGCACTTTCTAGCTTTGAAAGAAGCCATGATACTCATGTGAAATCACCCCACCCCCCAACCCCCCCACCCCGCCCCTGTCCTGGTCCAGGTCCTTCTGCCTTTCCTGGGTCAATGAAGGTTTCTTGGAAGTTTTGTAAAGCAGATCAGACACAGACGAGCAGCTAAGGGAGGAATTTCCTGGCTTGTATTTCAAGGTGAGCACTACTGTACAAAATGTAACAATATATGCATGAGAAAAGGTAGCTTTGGAATAAAGTGTTTGTCACAGATGAACACTCTAGATAATGCACTATATGAACATAATCGGTGAATGTCAAGGAAGGGCACTAATAATATGAAGCCTTTCATTCCTTAACTATAATCAACAAACCGAGTTCAAGCTCATAGCAATTTTCAAAATGTTGTCATGAGAACAATGACCAAGAGAAAACTAAGAGTTACAAATCTGCTTGGAGATACTAATACCAAGTGTGTGGGGGTAGATAACTAAACTGGTAAAGTAATTGCTGTGAGATCATGAGGACAAGCCTTCAATCTCTACAATCCACTTAAAAAGCAGGTATGGCCCCACAAGCACATACAGACCTAGCACGGTGGGGCCTGGAAACAGCAAGGTTTCTGGGGCTTTGCTCACTGCCAGCATAGGTTCAGTGAGAGACCCCATCTCAAAGGAATAAGGCAGAGAGTGCTAGATATGACAGTGGATGTCCTCTCAATTCTCTGCATGTATACACACAGGCACATACATCTGCACACACACTTGTACACACAATACACACACACACAACACACACACACACACACACACACAAGACTAAACTAAAATAAAGTACAAAGAAACATACCAAATCATTTGTCATAGTTGGTAGGAATGAATCACAATTCTGGCTGTATTTCCTAATGCCTTGTAAAAATATTTTTCAATGTAAACTCTTAATAGAAAAATATTTTTTAGAAGAAAGATGTTTATTTTGGTTTTAGCACTGAGATGAGCAAGATCACCTTACAAGGACCTTTGCTGGTCAAGAGTTCAATAATTTTGGATCAACAGGACATCATAACCTCAACTGTTACTCTGTGCCTGATGAGTGAACTGAAGAAACTCTTCCAGCAGTTCATCAACACCCACAGTCTGCTGCTCTGATCTACATTGTCAACTACACAGTAAGGATCATTGGTCCAAATGCTCCTTCAAGCCTCCTCAGGTCCTCAGGTAGGGACTCTAGCCTTCTCTCTACAGGTGTCCTCAACTCAGAACAAAAAGAAGTTGTCTGTTGTGTCTTCTCTTGATTTCCACCCCTGTTCCCAGCCTTCCTGGTAGCCTCAGGCTAGTGAGCTCTTAGTCGAAAACATCCTGTTGATATTCTGCATTTGGTGAGACACCGCTCTCCTCAACTGCCACTTTTGTTTTCCTTTGGGATTTTGAGCTCATTCACAATGTTGATTTAAAGACTTGTTATATAACAAGTCTATTCCTTGGGAATCCTGGGGCAAGTTTCTGCCACATTTTTTTTTTTTAACGCATGTGAATCCATTAGGCTTCGGGTTCATTGAGTATGACTTGTACTTTGTTTAAGCAGCATGTTTTAATATGATAAATATGACAACTCTACAATCAGAGGTCAGCCTTTCCCAGAAGTTAGTGCTATTCATGATGGGTTGTTGCTTGCTTGTTAGTGACTTTCCTTAACTTTTCTTTCAATTTTATTACCGTTTGAGAAATGTATATATAGATGTGTGTTTTGATCAAATCCACATCATCCCTCCTTCCCAATGTCTCCCCTCTATCTACCACTTTTCCTCCAAATTTCACATGTGTGCTCTCTCCCCCATCTCTGTTTTTAAACTTATTTAGTCTATTTAGTGGACATCTAAAACATAAAAAAGTGTTTTCTGAACACAACAGGGCTATTGCACACATAAAATCATAACACCTGTGGCTGCATACACAGGACTGCATAATATCAATGCAGCCAACATTCTGGCATGGATGGTGGAGGAGCTCCTGAAATGCCACCCTTAGATGAGAAACTCTTGGCAGCTGGCAGCTCCTGGGAGACAGAATCAGTTCTTGATCAGGGTGTGCTTCCTGAAAAGTTATATGTGCTCCCAACAGATGACCCTTAAGTCTTGGTTCTTTAGTCCTTCATGTAAATGACCACTAATGTCTATATCCACTTGTTCCATGTACATTCAGGGAAATATATTGAGCGAAACCTCCTTAAACTCCTGGAACCAAATGAAAAAAGAAAAAAAAATGTGTAACCAGGTTTTGCAGCTGGGCTGTGTGCTGGGACATTCTTTGCACTTAGATGAGTCATTCACAACTTGCTTTAACTTTCACATCTTGCTTGCACAGAGTTCAAGGGAGATTAAATCTTGCAATCTTCTCAGCACTTTGTGATGTTTGTAAAGTTTTGCACATCTATATGTTCTTTGTTTCTCTAGTATACACATGAAATCTGAATCCTCAGGGTAGGCACTTTCCTAGGCCCTCACCATTCTGACATTCTGGGTTTCTTCTTCCATGGAATTTTCTCCCTGGGGTAATGCTACCAGTGCCTACTGTTATGACCTTGGAAGCGGCCATCAGATGCCCAAAGAGGCTCTAAGTACAGAAGTACTCCTTAACTCAGGTAATCCTGTTCACAGTCCTCTAGGAAATGTGTGGCAAAAGTTTTCCTGGAGAGATGCTATGCATGTCTACTCACCCTAGATAGGGAGCCCAAGACAAATCAAAGCACAGATAACACCAAAGTCAACTTAGTGGTCCAATGAGTTTTATTAAGCTCCCTTACAGGAATATGGGTGAGATGTTAATTATAAGAATAGAAATGACTCAAAGGCAGCTGCATCACCAAAGCACATTTCAGTATGGGGAACAGTTTACAAATGCTTGGAACCTAGAATACACTGAACAGCCTGCAGAAGGCTCAACAAGCTGAAGAGTGTCCTTTTCAAGTGACTCAGTTGGTCTAAACCTCTTCAAGATCTTCTCTGAAGCGTGGCTTGTAAAGCTATGGGACATGGGAATGAATGGGATCAGTCTGCTGTGGAGACAGAAAAACTGAGTAATACTGAGTAATATAACTACCCATCTCTCCTTAAGGCAAAGGCATCCAAAGCCAGAGACAGTTATGAGGGAAACCAGTTCCTGATGGACTGGTTTATCAGAGCTATTAGGAACACTTGATTATCTCCACCTGAAGTCCCTATAAATATCCAGGAATGGTAAACAATAGAGGAGGGTCAAGTCCTACTGAGGGAAATGGGGAAAAGAGAATCTGTGTTTGAACCCAAGTTCACTGGGCCAAATAGAATTACATTCACTGAGGAGGTAAAGTAAAGAATGATCCAGTGGGGAGCTCAAGAATGGTAAGGAGCTCTAGTGGGTTTGCTGAGCCTCTTGATAGAGTAGGATCTTTATAAAGTAGAAAAGGCTTTGGTTGATCTCAGTGACTTAGACCAGTATGTAAAGAGATAGTAAAGTGAGAAAGCAACCTATAGGATATTGGGGGGAAGATAAGGAGTTTATACATAGGTTTGTATAGAAATGGTCCCCATAGGCTCATATATTTGAATGATTGGTCACTACTTGAGAAGGATAGGGAGGTGTGGCCTGTTGGAGTAGGTGTGATCTTGTTAAAGCAAGTGTATCACTGAGTATGGGCTTTTAGGTTTCAAGAGTCCAAGCCAGGCCCAGTGTCTCTCTCTTCCTGCTACCTGCAAATCAAGATGTAGTACTCTCAGCTTCTTCTCCAGCACCGTGTCTGCCTACATGCTGCCATGATCCCTGCCATGGGATCTAAAGCTCTGAAACTGTAAGCAAGCCTCCATTGAAATATTTTCTTTTATAAGTTGCCTTGGTCATGGTGTCTCTTCACAGCAGTAAGACACTGACCAAGACAGTACTTCTGCCTACCTTACAACTCTACCAGAGCAGTGTAAATTGAAAGGAAAAAATACAAAATGTACACTACACTGATGGAATAGGACATTCCCAGGAACCATAAGGTTATTTAAATGGAAATCCTCCCTGTGAGTTGTTAGTTCTGGTAAGACACTATTGCTGCAGAAAATTCTTTGACTGTAGGATGGGGAGAATTTAAGCTGTTTGGTAAAGAACTGTCAACAAAATTCTTGCTTTGCTATTGATTCTGAATGCTAAAATTCTAACATGCCAAGCAGTATGTATTTGCTTGTGCATTAGTGGATTATCTATCATTGGGTAAGACCAACAGCCATTCGATTGAACTGTGTATGTGGATGGGTGTTTGCCTGAATGTATGTCTGTGTACCACATGTATACAGTGAGTGGCCACAGAGGCCAGAAGAGGGTGATGGATCCCTGGAACCCAAGTCACAGGAAGGTAGTTAGATAAGCTGTGGGTGCTGGGAACTGAACCCCTAGGTCCTCTGGAAGAGCAGCCAGAACTCTTAACCACTGTGCCATCTCCTCAGCATCTGTGATTTGATACATTTAAATGGGCATTTCTCTTTTTAGTGACATTTTCCAACACTTTAAAGGCTTGTGCCATCCTGCTTCATTATGTACAAACTAAGTACATAACTAACTCAGCTAGCACCTTATTCCTCCCTGCAACAATGCCCTTCAAGCAAAGAAAACAAAACAAAACAAAAACATGAACTGTTGTTGATTTCCTTGAAGACCTTGACCATTTAGATAGAATTGAGTTCTTCTTTAAAATTTGCATTTGTCAAGGACATTTACTTAATGTGACTATAAAGTCTAAGTATACAATTTATTTTTATGGTGATTTTATTTTTGAGAAGTCCATACATGAACATTGCATCTATATACTATTCCTGCCTCTCCCTCTCCCTTCAACTCCTCTGAGTTTCCTTGAAAATTTATGAATGAACGTATTTATGTGTTTTTGTTTTTATTTGGTCTTTTTCAAGACAGGGTTTCTCTGTGTAGCTATGGCTGTCCTGGAAGTCACTTTATAGACCAGGCTGGCCTCAAACTGATCTGCCTGCCTCTGCTTCCCGAGTACTGGGATTAAAGGTGTGTGCCACCACCACCGAGCAAAGGGACTGATTTTGAATTATATTTAGTGTGTTTCTGTGTGTGTGTGTGCTTGCATAGAGGATATATTTGTGTGGGTGCACAAACCATTGTGTATATGTATGTATGTAGAAGTGAGAGGGCAACTTTGAAGAATCAGTCTGGGAATAGCACAGAAAGTGCCTTTACCCACAAAACTATCTCATAGGCCCAAACTGAAATGTTTTTGATGGAAAATTTTCAAGGAAAGCATAACAATGAAATTAATGAGCTAAATAAGCATCTGGGTAGACAGGAAGTCTAGCTATCGAGAGCATGAGCACAGATCTTTTTTTGCAATATCAAACACATCAATTTCTAGTTTAATTACCTGGAGTAAACGATCTAATTTTATGTCTTCACATCTTTCTGTCTTTGAAATAATTATAACATTTATATAGTTCTTGGAGCCAGGCACTGATTTAAGTATTTTACATATATTAACTTACTTAATTCTCACATCAATCCTATGCCAGAGATGCTGAGAAAAGTGAACTAAGAAAATGCTGTTAATAAATAGCTTGACCATAGCTACAAAGGTATCAATAAAATTGGAATCCTACCTACAATGTTGCTAATCTCCTCTGCACTCTGCAAGGATGATATTCACCTTTTAAAACATTTTGACTTTTGCTTTTAATTGTGTGTATGTCTGTGAGAACATGTGCATGTGGAGGCCAGAAGAGGGAGTTTCATATGAAAAGCTATAGTTGCTGGAGTTTCTGAGCCTTATGACCTGGATGCTTGGAACTGGACTCCTGTCCTCTGCAAGAGCAGTAAGTTATCTTAACAGGTGAGCCCCAATACCCATCATTTATAATTATTTTGAGGATTAGATAACATGTTGAAAGCACAAGAAGGGCAGGACATTGTGTCCAAAAGCACAAACTTTTAAAATTGCATAATGATAGACATCCAGTGTCCAGTGGACCCTCAACCCATATTGATTTCACACAATAGATCTGTCTATTAGATCAGGTATTGATAAACCTTTGTTTTCTATAACATCAAAATACTGAAAGTTGTATTTTTGCTGTCATAGTGCCTCTAAATACTGAACTCTGCCCTTGTGTAAAAAATGTTCTTCTATAGCAATAATAAAAATGGAATATATTTGCTAGTAATGATAACACAAATTTAGTTGAGTCATAGTAAAACTCTTTCCCCTCTCCCTCCCTCCTTCCCTTACTTCTATCCACTGTGTGTGTGTGTGTGTGTTTGTCTGTGTGTGTACTCTCTAATGCAACAATATAATGGAAAAAATACTAAGACCATGTGAGATTTATTTCTAGAATGCAAGATTAGCCTAATATATGAATTTAATGAATTCAGTAAATCATATCAATTTAATAAAAATCAAAAGTCAGAGGATCATTTCCAAAGAGGCTGAAAATACATTTGACAACAAATATCCAATACTTTTCCATAATAATAGCTTGCTTGTCTTTTGAATGATAATGGCCCCCAAAGGCTAATGCATTTGAATGCTTTGTCCTGAGTTGGGAAGGATTAGGAGGTGTGTAGCCTTGTTGGAGGAGATGTGTCACTGGGAATAGGCTTTGAGGTTTCAAAAGCCTATGCTAGGACCAGTGCAGCTCGCTCTCTCTCTCTCTCTCTCTCTCTCTCTCTCTCTCTCTCTCTCTCTGCTTAATGCCTGTGGGTTAGGTCTTAAAGCTCTCAGCTACTGCTTCCTGCCGTGACGATCATAGATTAACCCTCTAAAACTGTAAGCAAGTCCCCACTTAAATGCTTCCTTCTATGAGAGTTGTCTTGGCCATGGTGTCTCTTCACAGAAATGGATCAGTAACTAGGACAGAAGTTGGCCCTAGGGGGAGGGGAATTGATGTGACAAGCCTGTTGTTGAAGGAATATGGAAGATTGTTCGTAGTTGAACACTTTAAGCGGAGCTTAATGGGCCATCCTCCTGGGCACATGGAAGGCAGTAATGCAGAGAGCAATGTGAACTGTGGGGGTCCAGCTCAAGAATTTTCAGGAGCGAAGAATATTAGCAGCCAGCATGAAGACCATTCTTGTGATATTTTGATTAGAAATGTAGGCATTTTGCACTTGTTCTAAAAATCTGCCTGAGGCTAAATTGAAAAGCTTTGAATTAATGTTATTAGCAGCAGAGATTTCAAAGAGAGCTTAGAATTGACTCTGTCACATGGTTATTAGTGATCATTCCTCTGCAGAACTACAATGAATAAGAGCAAGCAGGGCAAAAAAATACAAACTGTACAATTTGAGAAGAAAAGGAGAATGTAATATTGGAGCCAAGTCCTGTGCTTAAGCAGACAAGAAGCTTAAAGACAGGCCTGATGTAGAATGGAATGAAGGGAATGCTGCCCTTAGGACAATCCTCAACCCAGGTCATCCTGCAACCTGTGAAAGAAAAGCATGTGAGGGATTTCCTAGACCTAAACAATGGAAAGCTTTTATACAAATGTAATTCAACTAGTTTATTTAAACAGAAACAATTAAAAGTGAATGTCATTCAGGCAAAAGCAGCTTCGATGGAAACTTCATTATTAGTATCCCAAGAAAACGTCCTTTGCTTCCTTGCTTAGGTCAGGAAGCTACAAGTTGCTAATAAGTGAAAATATGCTTGAATACTGAACACAGCATTACAGGTTTTAATGGAGCACCACCGTCCCTGCTTATACACTTGTGTACATATTAGCAAACCCAGCTATAAAAGAAAAGGAAATCTCTGCTTACCTAAATGAAGGTGCAAGTGAGGCTAACAATTTCCACTCCCAACGTGGCTGTAAAGTCAGATCGAAGTCTGTGATGCAGATTAAGGTGAGATGTGTTGAGGCAGAAGCTCCTGAGTGCCATGATCTAAACAGAAAGCTCCAACCTTGGCAACTGGACATTAGGCAACTGTATTAGTTTTGACAAATAAGCTTTGCTATACATTATAGGGGGCTAACAATATCTCTGGACCACATTTACACAGTGACAGTTGTGGCTTCCTAAATTAAGGCACCCCAAATGTCTTCCGATATTTTCATTTGTACCCTCGGGCAGGCACAGGGAGGTTACTTCTTCTTTAGAAGGGCGAGTATAAAGAGGGGTGCTCTAAGGCAAAGACAACTTCGGCTTGACTTTGATTATTTATATTTAAACTAGACCTTGGTTGCTCCCTAACGTACAGCAACCATTTCAGTACTATGCTCAAAATATATTCATTAAAATTTTTGCTCCAATTTGGCACATTCCTCATTAAAGTTCACATTTCATTTTACTTAAAAATGTGGCACAAATTTTTGTTCGGTTGCACACCTGACTTCTGAAATTAAACCAAAATGTTCTCCCTAGCATGATTAAATGATTGTTTTCATTAGCACTTACTTTTTTATGTGACACAAATGGTGTGTTCCCAAATTTATAAGGTATATTTGAATTTTCAGAGCTATTGATATAACACCCTTTTTTCAGCTCAATGTTATTTTTTCTCTTTTGCCTTATATGTAGATCCTGCATAAAATCAGGAAGATTGTTTCAATCCAACATGAAGAGGATTCTGAAAAACACTAAAAGTAGAAATGAAAATTGCAAACTTTACATTGGCTGCCCTCCTTAAACAACACAAGCTAGGATGGTGTTCTACACTGTTGTCACAAAAGAGCGTCCTGAATGTCATTGTCTGCAAATGTCAGTCATTGTGAATTATGTTTAGTAAACTATAATAGAGATTTTTCAAACATATTTAAGTAAAATATAATTACATCACTTCCCCCTCCCCCTTCTTCCTCCAATCACTCCCTTCCCTCCACCCCCTTATAAATTCATAGCCTCTTTTTCTTTGATGATTATTGGTTTGATTTTGATTTTTGAGGGGTGTGTGTGTGTGTGTGTGTGTGTGTGTGTGTGTGTGTGTGTGTGATTTCAGGGCTGATTGCTTTGTGTAGAATAACCAGTTAGAAGATTCATCCCCAGGAGGACCTAATCCTCATTCTCTTGGCAGTCATTAGTTGCCTGTGCTCTTTGTCCAGTTTTTTAAGTATATTAAAATAATTCAATAGCTGTTGAACCTACTTCAATTTTATGCATTCTTTGTGGTCAGAAAGCCCATTTTAGCTTAGAAGTTAGTCTCAATCCAGAATAATTGAGAGGTCCTCTGCAAGTGATAGTTGAGATAAATCATGATGACCTGACAGGTTCTTACAACCTTCCCTGTGAAACTCATGAAATTCAGTTACAGAGGAAAATACATACAGTTTCTGAAAATGGTCCCAAGGAGTTACAAGTGTGAATGAAAACTCCTGAAAAGAAGCTGTGCCTGCAGAGACTGACTGCCTGATTAACATGTTAGTACTGTGGAGAGACTGGAATGTTGCAGGTCCTTGGGTTCAGTTCTGTGGAGAGCTTGGAATGTTGCAGGTCCTTGAGGTAATTCTAGCCCTTAGGAACAGCCATCCTTGCCCATCTTGTCAGAACTAGCATCCTATAACAGATAAAAACTGTTTGGAGTTTATTAACTTAACAGATGACTAGCTTCTACCAACCCAAAAGCTCAGCTACTGTCTTGGGCCTATAGTAAAGTTCTGCACATCTCTCTGTACCTGTCTCTCTGATGTACCTACCAATGTATTTTAAACATGCCTTGGTTCATGACTTTCTTTGTTCTGTAAAACTATAAAACATTCCTGAAGATGCTTCCACATTGGAACGTGGAATTTGGGGTAACGTAAATCTGTGTTCCCTGGCCATGGTTACTCAAAGAAGTTCCAGAACAAACTATTACTTATTTCCTTTAAGATGAGAGCTGTGATTTTTGTATCAA
>CABHPQ010174492.1:0-15143 GCA_902168405.1 Peromyscus aztecus
GCAATCTCCAAAGCTGGGTCTGTCTTCTCCCTCCAGGAACTAGGGGCTGGGTTGTGGAGCTCCCCTCACTGGACCAGTGCCAAAGGCCATCCCTCTCCAGGAAAACTAGGGACTCCCTGAAGACGGACGGCACCCTTGCCTGCTCCGGTGAGCACAACCTGAGGTTAGAGTTCATAGAAAAACAGGTCCATGGGCGTGGCCACCGGCTGATGGACAGAATGGAAAAGCACCACCCACTTCCCTCCCAGTCCCCTCTGAGATGAACACTACCAACCAGTGACCATGGTGGCTGTGTCCTGGCTCCCAGGTGCCGCCTCCTCTCCCAGGATCCCCTATCTCCTTCAGGTGAGCTGTCTGGATAAGGCAGGCCCACCCAGCTCCTACAGCCCCCAGTAGACACGAGCCCTCCAAGTATGTCCCACCTTTTCCTACCCACCCCCAGCCCATATTTACCATTCCTCTTTTGTTCCACAAAACTACTTCTCTCATTACCTGGCCATTTACAGTAGCCAGCTCCATCTTACTAAACTGCCGCAATGCTTCCACCTCATCCCCAGACACCATGAGAGGAATGTGCCATCTACCCCAACAACCCTATGGCCATCAAAACCAGGTCCAGAGCCAAGAGTAACCTCCCTGATGCCACGCAGAGCTGATCTGATTTGGGATCGCCACAGGCATCATCGTCACCTGCATCTGGCCTCAGAGCTGCAGGGTCCTTACTCCTGTAGGTCCCCAGCCCCACTCCAGTTCAGAAAACCTGCCTCACACTAAGGAGACCTACTTCAGACTCTGGCATCTATAGCTCCTTTCAGGTACAGTTTGTTGTGCGTGGAATCTCTGGGAGAGGAGTTAGGAAGACTTCTTCCAGTGAACAGTAAGCCAGACTTTCCCAACGTCAGTTCAAAGAAGGACTTAGTGAAAAGGGTTTTGTGGTGAGGTCGAATCTGGAATCGCCAACTCTGGGCATTTATCAAGAGGGAACTAAGGCTCAAAGAGGGTGCTTGCCCTATGAAGGCCCGGCGGGGCCCTTATGACCCCTAGAGGGCGCCTTTCCTCACCAATCCAGCCCTGCACCCCCACACCGCCCTGCCCGGAACCACGCTCACCCTCGCACTCAGCGTCCGCCCAGGGCGTGCACTCGCGTAACTGGCGCTCGGTGTCCTCGCACACCGTGCAGGGCAGGCACGGGTCCACATGGTTGGCTTCGTCTGAGTATGTGCCCTCTGGGCACTCTTCACACACTGTGTTCTGTTTGTCCTGGCAGGAGAACACGAGTCCTGAGCCCACCTCGCACACGCTGCACGCCTCGCAGCGGCCAGTCTCCTCGTCCTGGTAGTAGCCATAGGCACATCGGCACACTGCGTCGTCTGCCTCGACGCAGGGAGCAGACATGCTCTGCAGGCCCAGGCACTCGGTACACGGCTTGCACGGCTCGGTGGCGCTCACCACATCAGAGAACGTCACACCTGAGGACAAAGGCACAGAAGGGGAAGCATCAGCCACAGAACTTAGTCACTTGGAAGGTGTTTGGTACACTTGAACACAGGGCTGGAGTCCCTCCTTCCCCAGCCCCAGCTAGAGCTATTACCCTGTCTCAGCTTCGCTTTTTACTGACCTCCACTCCCTTTTCTGCAGTCCCTCAACCTCAGCCCGGGTAAGCGGGTGTGGTAGCCTACTGGGAAGGAGACCAGGATTCCCACTCCAGAAGAGCTTGAGGGCTCCGGAGGTCCCTCCCAGCTGTTCAGGTAGATTCCTGGGCAAGCCTTAGAGTTCCCAGCCCGGTACCTAGTTCCTAGCATGGTTAAAGAATAATGTGAATGTGGGTCCTCTCCAGTCTCCCGCACAGGCCAGGGGGGAGCTGTGCACCCATGAGCCTCTCTACCTGAGCTGTCCTTCTGGCCCTCTTCCCATGGGGGTGGGGGTGGGTGGCAGGGTCAAAATGGGAGGGACTAAGAGTGACAGCAGAGTTTCTGACCAATAACACCTTACCATACTAACTGCTAACAGCATGGCTCTTAAGACCAGGGCCAGTGCTCTGAGCAAGACGATTCAGGGACAGCAAGAAAGATAGAAGCTAGAAAGCATCAGGGACTTGCATGTACGGTTCCCTGGCAGTATAAAGGGGAAGTTCCCAAACTCAGTCTGGACTCACTGTGAAGTAGGGCATGTGAACTCTGGAAACTCAGAGTAGGCTGTGTGTGTGTGTGTGTGTGTGTGTGTGTGTGTGTGTGTGTGTGTGTAGGGGAGGAGTTGCTCCTTGTCTCCTGAGAAGCGATCAGGGAAGGGGTGGACCCAGCTCTCAGTCCCCTTCCATCCCAGGGAGAGAACTTTGTACCACCATGAAGACAGGAGGAGCTGTCTTTGCTCAGGGTGTTGAAGAAGCTGAGGACCAGGGAATGAGGGAGGGTTTGGCATGCGGAGGTGAAGGTAGAGAGTATAGGGGTGGAGAACGGGACCTGCAGTGGGATCCCGTGTTGACACCATCTAAAGGCATCAGGGGTCATATCCTGTCAAGTGTGGGTGCGGTGGTGAGGCAAAGGACGGAGAAGAGTTAACCGGGCAGAGCGGAGACAGGAGAGAGAAAACAGAAGGGGCCGGAAGACTGCGAAACACTTGCATTTCTAGTCAGTTCCTCCAGAGGTACCCCGTTTTCTTTTCCTAGGGATGAGGCAGATCTGGCTTCAAAACTCACTTCCATCACTTACTAGGTCTGTAACTTAACCTTTCAGAGAATTTTCCTTTCTCCGTGAAATAGAAAATAATAGCCAGGTATGGCGGTGCACAGGAGGATCGTGAATTCAAGGCCAGTCTGCTCTACATGGTGATTTTTGAGGTTAGCCTGGGCTATACAGTAAGAACCTGTCTCAAAACTAAATAAGTAAGTAATATCCCCACCCCCATAGGGTTCTGATGAAGAAAAAGTGATGGGCTCCATGGATGAGCAGTGGTAAGGACAGTGGTCTTTGGTGGTTGAGATACAGACAGCAGAAAGCACCTGTCTAGCAGGACATCTGACCTCTCCAAATGAGAGGGTGCTTATGTGGGGGTGGGGTGGAGGCTAGTCACACTAGATGGAAAGAGCAAGCTGGCTCCTGGGGAAAATGCAGAAATTAGCCGGAAGGCTCCTGGGATTAGGTTTTGGATGGTGTGAAAACTGTGGTCTTTTTTGGCAGAGCATGAAGGCGGGAGCTTAATAGGCTTCCTAGTGGAAACGTTTTTGAGGGTGGAGGGAAAGTCCGCTGGGGTCTCCAGCCCATAAAGTAGGCTTGTAAAAGCAGCCTGTTAACACAGCTGGAGGGGAGTGTGGCCGGGGGAACCCAAGGGGGAGGAAAGAGGAAGGGAATGAGGTGGGGAGGCTGCTGCAGCCCCCTCTGAGCCGCCCTTAGTTCCTGTTGCCCTTCCTCTTCCCTAATTCCTGACATGGCCCTCCCCTGAGCTCCAAACCCACCAGCTGCTGAGAAAGGATGCACAGGACGGAGACAGAGCATGGCCTACGGCATCTACATCCAGGCAACAATGTTGACTCTGCCTTGGGGTAGACTCCATGAAGCCAAGGCAGGTCAGGTATCACCTTCCAAGGGGGGGGGGGGCGGCAGAGCCTTCCCATCCAGCCCAGGTGTCCTACTGCTGGGGACAGGGTTACAGAAGTCACAAGCACAGGGATAGAAATACATGTGTTTGAGAACACTAAGGAGTTGGGGTTGTCTGAAGATGGGACAGACTTGGGAGGGAGCATACTGAGGTAAGACTAGACTAACAGGTAGTCTCAGAGTCCCCGGCTCTGTATTCTGTTACTAGCAGCCCTCCGAGTGGGGACTGAGTGCCAGGCAGATGCAGGATCTCACTGGCAGCAGACAGGGAAGCAGCTCTGCCCTGGGGACCCGAGGCAGCAGCAGAGCAATGAGGTACCTAGCAGCAGAGACCAAGATTCCCGGTCCCACAGGACACAGAACTCACATGAGGATGAGAAGAGAATTGTCTGTCACCCTTCTCCACCACTCCTGGAAGACGGGACTCCTTCCTTCTGAAGCAAATGCCAGGTAGCTCCCCTCTGCTGTTCCCACCTGGTGCCATCCCATAGTAAGGACATCCCTGTGCTCCAGCCTCTGTCCCTCCCGGCATCAGAAAGCTACAGAAGAGTGGCCTGGAGGAGGAGCAGCCACACCCTCCCAGGATCCCCCAAGGTCAGTTTCCCGGGCAGCCAGGTTTGATTCTCCTTCCCTTCCCCCCAAACCCACAGAGGGTAGGCTGCAACCATTGATCTTGCAGTGCAGAAGGTATTTTTAGCTGGCCTGAGCATCAGCTTCTCCTTGCCTGGCCACACTTTTCTACTAGCCTCTCTGCTTGGGGGCTGGGAAGGGGGACCCCTCTGGGGATCCCCCACCAGGTCCCCCTCCTCTGCCCACACACTCCCCCATATACTCAGCATCTCTCTGCCTCTTATAGCATATCCTGCTCACTTCTGGTGACCATACAGAGGCGGGCGGGGGACCTGCCCAGGAGGCGGAACACTTACAAGGTCTGTTCTGTACGTTCTACACCTTCCCCCCCTTGCCATCCTATACTCACTGTCCAGGCAGGGTTCGCACACGGTCTGGTTGGCCCCACAAGGCTGGGCCACGCCTTCGCCCAAGTTACAAGCCTTGCAGCATTCTCCGCTGTGGGTGTACAAGCCTGTAGAGCATGTCCCCTTGGCACCTTCAAGGGACACCTAGGTGGAAGAAGATCAGAGGGTCAGCCTGGCAGGAGAAGGAGGGGGGGTATCTTCCAGGGGATCAAACACCTCCCTCTTAATACCTTCTATTGGAACCACCTGGGCTGGGATGAGCTCACCCGGGAGGCATTAGGGAGGATCAAAGCTGGCAGGAAGGAAGGCTGGGGGGGGGGGGGGGCGGGAATAGCGTGCCCTTGACTGCTGCTGGGGTGTGAGGTCACAGCCTCAGTGGCTAACCTTCTGCAAAGTTCACCTTGGGGTTACAGCCCCTCGTGGAGCCCTGAGGATACGCCACGTGGGGAGGGCAGCCTGAGACCGACATCCACAATGGCTGAACAGGTTGCAGCTTGTACGGGGCTCCTGGCCAAGGGGGCCAGTGGAGCTGAAACCTGGCCCGAACTCCATTTGCTAAGCCTCACACCTGCAGGGCTGCGATTACCCAGCGGCAGGGCCTTTTCCTAACGAAGGGGAACAGGGTCCTTTCTCCAGGTCTCGTTCCTCATATTAAATATCAAAAGGGAGTTGTCTATGTCCAAGAGCAGAAGGCCAGAGGCCTGGGTTCAAATCTAGACTCCGTACTGGAGGTTTCTGTCCTGCCCTGGTTTTCCTTATAGAGCTTTCACCTCTCTGCAGATAAAGACAGTGACAGCTTGGTGCCAGAGCAAAGGACAGGCTGATGGGCAAGTCTGGCGCCAAGACAGGGAGAAAGGGATGCCTGTTATCAGTAGCTGTTCTCACCACCCAGCAACTCTGTTCCACCAGAGTTGACTTCCAGTCACTAGCCTGACTCCATCGCCTCCCCTCGCCTCCCATGTGGCCCCTGGGAACAGAGCTGGAACCGGGGGAAAGGGGAATCAAATTCCTGCCACTAAAGCTTCTTTGCTCATGGATGGAACGACTTAGCACCAGATTCCCCAGAGGGAGGGGCTGCCAGAGGCTCGCTTTGTTTCTGTTCCTTAAAGAACAATCTTAATGTCTAATAAAACTCCAAAGCCTTCTCTGCAGGCTCCAGACCTTGCACACACACACCCCATTTGATGCTGAGCAATTTGGGCTCTTGTCGTGAGACCAGGGAGCTTTACAAGGTTGCTTGGGCATTCCTCTACAGCTTCCATGCTGGACAGATCTTTGCCAAGATAGCAAAACAAAACAAAACAAAACAAAACCCTGTGGTCTCACCAGAGTTCGATGGGAAAGGAAATATAGAAGTTGGGAGACACTGGGTGGTACCCTAGGGGGCAACATGGTCTCCATGAGCCCAGTAGGAACAAGGCAGGCAGCACAGGAAGCTGCCACCATCTCCTCCCAGGTGCCAGCAGGGAGTGAGCGCTGGCTGGCAACATCTGCAGACCAGGAGCCCTGAGGCGAGCTTTCCTCTGGAGCTGAGATTCCAGAAGGGTCTGTTCCCATTTCCTTTCATCACTTAGGGCTCTACTTAAATATCACTTCCTCTAGGAAGTGTTCCTGTCATCCTCACCCCTCCCAGATTAGAGGGAGAGCTATGGACATGAGGTTGACCTTCTATCTCCTGCCCTACCTGGCACAGAGTCGGGAGCCAATGTTCATAATTGTGTGGTTTCAGAACAGGAAGCTGCCATGTGCCTTCAGTTGTCTGGAAGTCTGCAAGGCTAACTTTGTGTCCTCGGGGGCAAAAAAGTGTGCTGGTGTCCTCCGGTGTCTTTCTCGGCGACCTGGGGGCTGCACCCTCCTCTGCCTCTGCAGTTCCTCCATCACTGGGGCACTGGCTGTTAGCACCAGCGATTACTCAGGGCTGCAATGCAGCAGTGCTCTCGTGTTCTTGGTCCCAGATGACCACATTTCTTGTCATTTTGTCAGCTTTTTGATAGTTTTCCTGTCCCTTCTCTTCCTGTCAAGGTATCGGTTGTCACCTCTCGCTCCCTATCACACTGTGACCGGAAGAGTCCCTCTCCTAGAATCATAATGTGTCAGATCTAATGGAGTCTTTAAAATGATGTCACTGGACTTGGTTAAAAAAAAAAAAAAAAAGCTATCTGGGCGCCAGGTGAACACAGGCCTGTGATCCCTGCATAAGGGGGTGCCAAGAAAAGAGGATCTCCAGTTCAAGTCCAGCCAGGACTACACAGAGAGAAATGGAGATGAGGGGGGAGGAGAGAAAAAAAGTGTGTGTGTGTGTGTGTGTCTGTCTGTCTGTCTGTGTAGTAGGAGCTGACACAGAAGAACAGTACCTGAGTCAAACATTTGGGCATAATCACTGCCCATTCCCCTTCTCCGGTTGATCTTAGTCCCTCATCAGTTAGGGCCAGAGTGGCAGACAGGTTTTTAATTTCTCTCTGCCTCTGTCTCCTACCAGTGGGTAATCATGACAGCACCGGCTTCAAACTACTGTATTAAATGAGTGGGTGAGTATGGGGTCAATGTTTTTTAGAACTCTCCTGGTAGAGAGTTTAGCTGGGTGGGCATGGTAGCCTATGCCTTTAATCCCAGCACTGGGGAGGCAGAGGCAGGGAGATCTCTGTGAGTTCCAGGACAGCCAGGGCTCTTACAGAGAAACCCTGTCTTGAAAAACCAAACCAACCAACCAAACAAACAAACAAACAAATGACTCTTCTCTATTCCAGTGTGTGTTCCCTTTGTGACCTGGGTTTTGTACCATGCCCCACTAAACCGAGGTCAGCACAGAGTTGGAGAGTGTGAGTTGTGGGGTGGGGTCCTTGTGGGAGACTTAGTAGCTTTGAGCAAACATCTCTGCCGAGAACCTGCTCTCCCCACGCCTCCCCCCTCCTTTCAGGACTTGTATTTAAAGTTGAGGCCACATAATCAGCATCCACATCTGCACTTGGTTTATGTCCTCTATCATAAAACCCTAGATTTGCTGCAAAATAGTCTGTGATTTTGAGCATCTTATTCTTCTGAAATCTCAGTTTTCCTCTCTGAAACATTGGGCTGAGAAAGACTCCTGCACTGGGCTGCTGTGAGAACTGAATGAAATAATGTATGCAGATCTGTCTGGCGTGCAGTAGGAGTTCAATCAATGGTAGTTACTGAGGAAGCAGCATGTCTTAGGGAGTATGAGCGGCTGACCCCAGGGAAGTCAAAACAGAAAGGGAACTATCTGCCAAGCAGGAAAGTGTGACTAGAGTTCAGGCTAATTGCTCCAAAATCCAATCCAAATTGAGCAATGTATCAAAGTGACAGACCCATTTGCCTGATAGTTACATCTATTACATTTATTCATTTCCAAGTTGATAGCATGACTTCTCCATCTTTCAGAACGTTTGCCATCTATTTCTGTCATTGCGGGGCTTTTCAGTGCTCGATGGGAACAGAAATCACACCAGTGTTTGCAACTCTATGGATGCTTCCCTGGGCTCAATCCTGACCATTCACAACGGCTTCAGAGAAGGCTCCTCGGAGAACAAAAACCTGGTCCCAGTCGTATGGGGTAGGAGAGGTTTTCCACAATCTGGAGAGCCTTAGCTTCAAACCCAGGGATAGGCATTGGCTTCCAGCCCCACCCCCACCCCCGCCCCACCCCTTTGGACAGCCACTGAGTCATGAGAAGGAGACTGCTGTTGATGATTCCTTAAGAAGCTGCCTTGTCTCCACTTGAGGAGAGGATAGGGCTCTGCCCACGTGGAGCAGGGGAGTGACTCAGTTCAGAGGCACAGGGCACGGCCTAACCCACCCAGCCAGTGGCAGTTCAGGACCACACCCCCTTTCATGATCTGTAAGTAAAGGGAAGCTGAAAAGGAACTGCGCATGAGAAAAAACCAGAGCCTTGGCTCCCAGCTTCCTACCGGCCATCTCTGTTTTCCAACTGGTGTCCTGCCTAAGTTTCCTGGGGATCAGCCTCTCACCTGTCAAATGGGAATAACTAAATTTACCTTGCTGGAACCTAAGGAGTATACAACATGAAAGTACCTAGGACAGTGCAGGTCCCAGAGTAGGCACCTCCCAAACGTTATTATGTCCTCTCTTCCAACTTATCCACTAGGGAGGAAGCCATGTGCTGGAACTAGGCTGGACTGGCCAGGTAGGGTGGAGGCTTTTCCCTCCGGGAGCCGCCTCACCATCCACCCTCCGCTCCAGCCCCGACGCTCGCGCTGCCCATTTGCTGCCTACGCTGCTGCAGCCCTATTAGGAGCATTAGCCAGCCCGGAGGCTCCGGTTACAGACGTCTGAATGACAAAGTGCCTCCATTACCGGCGCGGCCCGCCAGCAGACTCGCCGGGATGCGCTCTGGTTTCAGCACTCTCTCAGCAGCGCAGGAAGAGGCTCGGACCGCTGACCTGGCTCATACCGAACAATCTAGGGCAGAGGTGGAAAGCAGAGCCCCGGGGGCTCAGGTCTGAAGGTTCTGTTCCAGGTCCACCTTGCTGAGGCCTCCTTGCGCGCCTTTTCTGAACTCAGGGATATCCTCCTGTCCAGGTCCAGAGGCCACGCCCTCATCTCTCCAGGATCGGAACCACACAGCGCCCAAGGCATCTCTAACCAGGGACGTTAGTCAACAAACACCCTTGCAGCCACTCCCAAATCCCCGGAGGAAGCCTCAGGTACTGACAGCTCCAAGGAACCAGGTTTGGGCTTTGAGGATGAAACGGACGCTTGAAGAGGTTCTCCATCCTTTCGATCCCACCTCGGCCTATCCCTTAGGATGGTGTCACCCCATCCCTGCTGTGAAGTTGCCTGCCCCCCAAAGCTGCACCCTTGAGTAGAGAGAGCACGGAGCTGGAATGAGGTGAGGGTCCATCCAGCCATAGGACTCTGGCCCAACTTGCTTGTGAGATCTTGGCCAACTTGTTTAAACTCAAAAGTCTCTGCCTCCCTTATCAGTAAGATGGAGCTTTGGGGGCACAGTGCTCAGATGAAGAAAACGGTGGAGGGAAGAGTGAGGATGCCACTTTCATTGCCAACCTTTCTTAAGATCTGATCAGAAATACCCAGAGTACTAGGGTTCTTAGCAAGACCTGATGACCGAATCCGAGGCATCCAAGCGGCCACTGTCTCAGCCTAGCCAGGTGTGGGCGGGATGATGGCCCTATTAAGTTCTGGACCGGAAGGAGCTCGAAGGGCACAGAGCCGGGGGCGCTGCTTAACTTAGAAGGGGCGCAGTGCGCAGCCCCAGGCGCGCACGCAGCTGCTAACAGCAATCCCGCACCCCGCAGTGCCCCCTGCGGGTCGCCTGGAGTTTGTGCATTCCCCGAGCTGTGCTCTGCGGGAACCGTCACCGCCTTGAGCGTCCCAGCGCTCAGCATCCCTAGACTCGGCAGGCGTTAGACAGGGTAGGGGGATGCTGGCTCTGTCTCTCCCGGTCCACTACGTTGCTTCAAACCGTGTGAAAAGGCTTGCCAAGGATCCACTCTGGGAACGGATTTGTCCCAGTGAAGTGGGCGCTCGCTTCCCAGCCTGGGATGCCCAGATGCAATTCCCGGACTGGGCGAGGCCGCGAGAAAGAGCGCTAGAACCCACGCGGGAAACGTCTGTGTCTGGGCTGTCCTCATCCCACTGTCCTTGAGTAGGCAGGCGGGGCCCCGAGCACTTTAGGATACGCACCGCTTTCCATCTCTCGACCTCTTTTGTGGCAGTTTCTTTTCTGTCCTCCTTTAAGCCCACTTCTTGCTCTTCAACCTCTCTGCCACTCCCGAATCGCTCCCTTCGACGCCCCTCCCCCCTCATTGTCTGGCCGGTCCCCATTGTCCATGCCCGGTCCCCTCTGCCTCCAATCCCTCCAGCCGTCTCCCCCATTGTTCCATCGCTAGCCCCTCACATCTCTAGCGCCGCTCTCATCCCCCCTCCTTTCTCTCCTCGGTTCTGTCCTACAACTCCCCAAGGACTAAGATGCTAAAGGGAAAAGTCCTCTCGAGATCCCAGAATTCGCATGCCGTCGTCAAAAGAACCTAGGCTCCGGTAATTCCCAAACCTCCTTCCGAGAAACCCCTCCCAGTACCCTACACCGTCCCCACCGCAGTACCCAAAGACCAGCTGCTGCAGCAGCAGCACCAAAGACCAGCATCGGTGTCACAGTCCTGTCCGCATCTCTATCCTGGGACTGGGTCGCCCCTGCGCTCTGAAAGTCCCAAAAGCTTAGAAGCGCCCCTGTGAGCCATGGCATCGCAGCTCCCCCGCCACCCGTTCCCAGCATCTGGGACCTAGACGTCCTATTCTGTTTCTTGGGTGGTGGCACTCGGATCCCCTTGGGGTTCAGCTCCTGGAAAAGGTTAACAGGCGTCCCTCCCGCTACCACTTACCCCTAGAAGCAGCAGCAGCAGCAGGCGTGACCGGTCCATGGCGCTGCAGGCAGCACCTGCCCTCATCGCTCGCCTCCGGCCACAGCGCTCCGCTTCTCGCTCAGTCCGCTCTGCGGGCCGATGGGCTGCGCTGAGATGCGCTGCGCTCCAGCGCCTGCTGCCCGCCGGAGCTGGCGGAGGCTCCACTCGCTCTAGATGCCGGCGGGCGGGAGCAGCTGGGTAAAGGCAGTGCAGCAGCCCCGCCTCCTCCCCGCCCAGCCCGCCCAACTCCCCCCCACCCCTCCGGAACCGCGCCCGCCGGGCCGCCCGGCCGTTTCGGGGTGGGGAGTCCGGAGCAGCCAAGGGAGGCGTGCGGGAGACCGCGCCCGTGTACCCCGCTGCAGCTTCTCTGCGGGCTGTCTGTCCCACGTACTCAGTGCGCTGCCGGTTGTGCGAAGCATTAATATGGGATGCTGTGGATCCAGCGGGGGGCCATTGCTCTCCTACTGATGAAGCCTGCCTCAGAGCTCACTCTCTAAAACATCTTCGGCCTCTCTCTTCCTAGTTCCCTACCCATCCCTCATTCCGGGAATGCTGCTGCCCTCCTTTTTAGATTAGGTCTATACCTTATTCCATCCTGTCCCCTCTACTGCTTCCCACTTGTGGAGCAAGGTGTTCATTGGGACATTCAAGGTGGAATCCATCCCAGTATCATAAATCGGGATCTCTCTCTCTCTCTCTCTCTCTCTCTCTCTCTCTCTCTCTCCCTTTCACACACACACACACACACACACACACACACACACACACACACACGGTAATTCTCCCAACACACCTAGGACCTCACACATGCCAACCAGGCATCCTATCACTGAACTATATCTCCAGTCTTTCAAAACCATGAGTTGAAGGAGTCACAGGTGTGCACATAAAACCCAGGAGTACACAGATGCACTCACAAGTTCACCTGTACATGTGCTCATACACTCACATTTGCCCATACCATCCTCAAGCATTTGTATAAACCTACTCATCCTACAAGGGTCCCTAATACAGATCAGACATACATCTACACACACATGATGTGACATTCACATACACACCCCCACACATTCACAAGTGTACAGTGCACAATCACACTCAAACAAGCCCTCACCGGTATTGAGCACTCAAAAGTGCATACATTCCTGAGTGTACAAACCATACACAAGCACAGTTACCTGAGCTTCTGAGCTTCCTAAGATGGCAACACTAGTGTCTTCTCGGCTACAGTAGGTGTTCAATAATGCTCTGTAGAGGGGATTCCGTGGGAAAGTGGACTCTACATTCACAGACTCATTTCATCCATGTACTGTGTAGGCGTTCTGAGAATCAAACTTGTCATGTCTGGAAACCTGGCACATCAAATCATTTGTACACCAGAGAATGTGCAGTCAGTCTTTCAAGTAAAACATCACCCCACCCTTTTCGGGTTCCCAGACAGCCAAGGCCCTGGTTCAGAGCTGTGGAGGGGACAAGTCTGCAAAGCCTCTCCCAGCACCAGATGTTAGCCATGTCTGTACTCGAGTTTCCTCTTCGAAAATATGGTCCCAAATAATGGAAACAAGGGACAGACCAAGAGCATTTATAAACATTTCCTAGGTTGCTTTAAACTTAATTCATTCACTGCAGAGGAAAACAATCCTGCGTAACCAATGAAGTTCAGCAGACAGTCCCCAGGAAAGATGGGTAGACATCATTGTGGCTTTGAGCATTCACGTTCATGAACCACCATGGCTGGATGTAAGAGTCTAGGCGGCAAGCAGGACCTCAGAAGTCCCTGAGGACCCGCCCCTTCCTCCTGGACGGAGATCACGTCTAAGATGTCCCCTCCCCCAAGGCTTTTACAGATCTGCCTTGCTCTCCACTGAATTCATGGGAGGCAGGAAAGAGAAGCATTAGTACTTCTAGAAGCATCGAGCTGCTTACTACCAGCCTATTGACAGTGTGGCATTAATTTAAATACTCCCGTTATTAATTTATGATCCCAGTTACTATTATTGCCAAGGTTATCCATCTCAACACAATTTAATATGACCCATACCACCATGGCTGGGCCTGGGTTATTAATAATTTCCATGGCCTTGATCATTTAAGCCTTACTCCAACAATTACAAACAGCAATCGTTACTATTATTAGCAGTATTTCTATGATTAAGCTGAAGCGTAGGCCTGAGATGTATTGCTGAGTGCCTGCCGGGCAGGGAGAGTGGCTGGGAAGGGTGCAGAAGGAGTGTGGTGTTGGGAGTCAGGTAAGCCTGAGTGAGAAGGTCTGCCTCCTGCTCCATTGCCTCCTCCAATTGCCTCCTTAGGAAGGCTACACCCTCTCTCCCGGCCTTCACTTTCTCATCTCTAAGATGGGGCTTTTGAAGGAAGATAACAAGGACCAAACAGAGCAACGCGGTGTTCATCACAGGAGGGGCCCAGTCCTCTCTTGTTCACTCAGTGTGTGTTTGTGGAGTGCTCGCTTTGGAACACTCACTATGGAGCACTTGCTACCGCCCACCCACACTCCTGGGCACTGGAGATTCAGCAGAGGACAAGACCTACTGTGGAACCGCCAGACTAGATCAGCGGTTCTCAACCCTTTGTGGGGGGTGGGGGGTGGAACAACCCTTTCACGGGGGTCACCTAAGTCTATCGGAAATATCAGATATTTACATTATGATTCATAAAGAGTAGCAAAATTACAGTTAAGAAGTAACAAAAGTAATTTTGTGGTTGGGGGGTCACCACAACATAAGGAATTATATTAAAGGGTCAAAGCATTAGGAAGGTTGAGAACCACTGGTCTAGATAGAGTATTAGTTATTTAATGTGAGGGTTATTTTGTAATGTGACGCTTCAGCTTGACCACACTATAGGTAACACAGCCGTGATCAGAATGTTCCTTTGCTGAGATCCCCATATCCCCATGACCACAAACACCTGCCCCCAAACCAGTACACACCTCTATGACCACCACTGTCATAATCACCACCATCTCCGTCACCACCACGGTTCATACCATAACAGCTGTCTCTGTGAATCCTAGCACGCCAGGATCTTCTCACCCCATACCTCCCCAAGTCATCATGACCCTGACTATGGCGATAACCTTCATTGTCAACGTGACTAGATTTAGAGGCACTGGAGCACCACCCTGGGTGTTTTTATGGTTTTTCCCAGAAAGTTTTAACCGAGGAAGGAAGGAAGCCACCATAAAGGCAAGAGCATCTCACAGGCAGGTGTCCCACACTGAATTCAAAGGAAAGCGGGTGAAGCACCTGCTGATGCAATGTGAGCAGCCCCCTCATGCCCTGTGCTCCTGCTTCTGTGCTGTGGTGGTTTAAAAGAGATGTCCCCACAAGTCTCAGATGTCTTAATACTTGGTCCTCAGTTGGTGGCTGTTTGGGAAGGATTAAGAGGTGTGGCCTTGTTAGAGGAGATGTGTCACCATGTCACGGGGATGGGCTAAGGGCTTTAAAAGCCTTTGGACATCTGTGCGTCCTCCCTGCTTCCTGTTTGTGTATCTGAAATGTGAGCTCTCAGCTACTGCTCCGGCATCTTGCCATGCCCGACTGCCTGCTGCCATGCTCCCCACCAAGCAAGATCATCTTGGGCTCCTAGTCCTCTGGAACTGTAAGCCCTCAATAAACCCTTCCTTCTAGAAGTTGCCTTGATCATGGTCCTTCTTTACTGGGTATTTTGTCACAGTAATTAGAAAAGTAACCAATAAACCATTGTCACCATCATCCGTCGCAGACAATTTTACCAAGTCCAGAACTCCATGACTACTACCACCCACACTCGTCATGACCATGACCCTAACCATCATCGTAACCACATCTACAAGCTCTAGTGACCATGACCATTATCACCACAACCACCTCTGCCGACCCCTTAGAGCCATTGCCTGCCTGAGCCAAACTCCTTTATGACTGTGACTCCTGGCCCCAAACTGAGTAGTTTTCAACTACTTAGTGGTTCTATCCCAGACTCGACAAGATGTGCTTTCTTCTCGGCCCTCTTTTCCCTAATCACTGAGAGTTGGGACATAGGGAGGGCCAGCTTGGCAGCACCAGGGGGCAATAATTTTCCTGAAGGATCTTCTAGAACTGTCTCCTGTAATAAAGCTGCACATAGAGAAGATCTCTCTCTCTCTCTCTCTCTCTCTCTCTCTCTCTCTCTCTCTCTCT
>CABHPQ010174492.1:24485-63687 GCA_902168405.1 Peromyscus aztecus
CTCTCTCTCTCTCTCTCTCTCTCTCTCTCTCTCTCTCTCTCTCTCTCGCTTGAGGAGTGGGGCTCCTGGGGAAAGAGAGGACTTCTGTGGATTAAGAGCCAGGCCTGGGAGAGTTCTGCCATCTTGGAGGTAAACATCAAAATCCTCCCGTGAGGTAGTCTTCAAGGGTGTGGCAAGGAGGAGGATACTGGTTCCCATGCCACCATTGCCACCCTGTGGAGGTGGCCTCAGCAGCACCATCTGTCTCCTTCCTGATCCCATCCGTAGAGGGTAGACTGAGGGCCGTTGAAGGCTGACCCCAGGCTCCAGCTCACACACTGCTCCTGGGCAATGGGAGGGCAGAGCCGTGCTTCTGACTTCATCATGCAGGATGCAGCCTGCAAAGGTATAAGCCCCGGGGTATGCAGGAAGGCCATACCCTTCCATGCCAGCAGCCAGCCTGAGGCCACATAGGAAGGCTGCCCCTCTCTTCCCCAGTGGCAGTAATTCCAGCTACCTCTCCAACCATCTCCTTGATCTGTGGTCCCCACTCCCTAAGCCGTGGAGGCTGGGCCCCTGCATCTGGCCACCCTATTTGGGCAGCATAGTCCCACCCCTCTCTCAGAGCATCCTTCCTACATCCACCACCATGCTCTCTCTCCTCTCCTTTTTCATTCTGTCTCCCCTTGCTTCTTCTTACCCCTCCCCTCCTCCAAACACCTTCCTCCTATTTCCTGTCCTGACACCCCTCCCCTCTTCTCTCCCTCTCTCTCTCACCCCAACCCTCCTTCTTCCCCCCCCCCCCCACCACCAATCTCCTGTTCTCCCATCTTCCCACGGGGTTGGTCCTCCCAGCCCTTGTCTGCAGCTGGGTAAATTTCTATAAACAATCCAATTTGTAATACATTCAACTGTATTACATCCTTATTAGGAGCTTATAGCATTTGGGAAGAGGGACTCGGGCGGCTAAGAGGCGGAGAGCTCTCTGCCAGCCGAGTGCCTGGAAGTGGAGTGCTCCCGTTTTCACATTAACTCGAGCGCCATGTATTTCATTACCTTCCCACATTTCCCAGGTCAAATGGTCCCAAGCATTTCTCTTTCCTTCCTCTTGGCCCCGAGAGTCTCTCTTCTACCTTTCTACAGTCCCCGGACAATTGCTATTACAACAGGAAGGATGTAGAACGTGCAGCAAGAAGGACTTCCCAAGGACCATGGAGAGGCTGAGAGGATGTGAGGGCCTCCACCAGTGGAGAGCTGCAATTGTGGATGGGAGAAGAGGATGCCAATCCCCTCAGTTCTAAACCTGGGTATCTGGGACCCACAGAATGGCTGACAGGGGTTTCCAAGTCCAAGCCTCTGGATGGGAACCGGGAGAAACAGCTGCACACATCTGGAAGAGGCTTGCCAGGCTCCATCAACCCAGGCACCAGCCCGTGCTTTTGATGTTTGATCTTGCCCTGGGCGAAGGGAGAAAGCCAATGAGATGTCAGGGACTACTCATAGAGACACCCCTGCCACCATCCAGGCCCCCTCCCCAGATCCCCTGACAGCCCAAGCCAACTTCCAAGGCATAAATGAAATGCCAGAAAACCCGAACACTGACACCTCCCACCACCACCACAGTGGAGCCAAAGCCAATTTCCTGGGGGTGGGGGTGGGGCAGGGTGCTGGAGCCTCCCCCGCCTGCATCCCTCCCCACGCCTTTCTTGTCTTTCCCAGACCCTGGGAGAGGGGCCTAGTGCCAGACCACAGTCATGCCTCATTTTGATTCTTTTTTTTTTTTTTTTTTTTTTTTTTGCAGAGGGCAGGTAATTGATGGAGAGATTTTTTGAGTGGGGGTAGGGAGTGAACCTCCAAAACCTGTTTGGGGACAACAAGGAGAATCAGCCAATTGTTAAGGATGAGAATATCGAGGATAAGCCATGTGCATTTCTGTGCAGACATAGGGAGGGTAAGACTGTGGGAAAGGCCCCCCGGTCAGAAAGCAGAGACAGTTCTGCTGGGAGAAGATGCCCAGAGCTTCACGGAGCAGGTGACCCTCAGAGTGTGCTTTGATGGGTGAATAGGAGCCAGCCAAGCAGAACGGAAAGGAGAGAACCTTCTAGATAAGGTCGGGCAGCATGAACAAGGTCACGAGGTGTTTAAGGAGCTCTGGTGTAGCCTGTGTGCCACAGCAGGGGCAGGAGAGTGTGTGGTGAAGGAGGGGCGGCTGTGAGAAGTGCCTGTCAGCCAACACTGTATCCATGGAAAACATCACAGTGTGTAAAGTGCTTTTCAAAGTCACTGTCTCATTGAGTCCTTGTCACAAACCGGGCGGATCTCATGTAGCTCAGGCTGGCCTCAAACTCATTATCTAGCCGAGGATAACCTTGAATCCCTGATCTTCCTGCCTACACCTTTCAAGTGCTATGATTACGGATGAGCACTGGAATGCCCAGTTTACGTGGTCCTGGGGGGTTGAACCCAGGGCTTTTTGCATGGTAGGTAATACTCTACCAACCCAGCTACATCCTCAGCCCAGAAAACGAGGTTTAACGTCTATTGGAGGAATAAGGAAACGGAGACTCAGAGAAATCAAGTGATTGAAACCAAGTCATGCCTAGCTGTTGGGCCTACATGTGGCCTGAGAGCAGTTACTTAGTCTCCGGCCTCGGTAAAGCCTTGAGGTTGAAGCAGATAGATAGTCAGGACAGGTGCAGAGTCTGCACCCAGCTTAGACCAGGAACAGAGGGGCAGGGGTTCCTCGGGGAAGCCTGGGGTTGGGCTGGGCTGCGGGGGTGGGGTGGGGGGGGGAGGGGGGGGGGTGGTGAGGCAGGGGATTTGCATGAAGGTTGGTGAAGGGGTTGGCTTCAGGTAAGGCAGTGAACACCTGCCAGATACAAGGGATAAAAGTGAGCCTTGGTGGGCTGAGCTGAGGGTGATGGTGGGGCGGGGTGGGGGCGGGGGTGGGGGCGGGGGGCTCTGGATCCAGTCCTGGGGAATACTAAATAGACGGTCATGGTGATGGATGAGGTGTGGGCGGAAAAGTGAGCCAGTGTGGATCCTAGAGTGGGAAGGCGCTGGCTTCCAGTCTCTACCTCAGTTTTCTAGAAATAACCACTTCAGAAAGGTATTTAAACAAGCGCCCACTTGGCACAGTCCCTGGCGTGTGGCATGGTGTTCACAATGTGGCATCTCACAAGACTTTAGGAAAGGTGCAAACAGCTCTGGGGAAATAAAACTTGCTTGTTTATTTACGAATTGTTTTACATTTTATTTATTGTAAGTGTGCCTGTACATGGAGGTCCTAGGACAACCCACAGGAATCAGTTCTCACCTTCTACCCTATGGGTCCCGGGATCAAAGTTAGATTGTCAGGTTTGGTGGTGGGTACCTTGTTTATTTATTTTGAGACAGATTCTCATGCACACCAGATTGGTCTTGAACTCACTATGAAGCAGAGGGTGACCTTGAACTTCTGATCTTCCTTCCTTTATCTCCTGAAGACTGGGGTTATAAGCATGAGCTACCATATCTGGTTTATGCAGTACTGGGGAATCAAACCCAGGGCTTTCCGGATACTAGACAAGCACTCCGCCCACTGAGCTACATGCCCCCCTTATAAATATTTACTGACTACTGTGTGCTCGGGGCTTTGGAAGAATTCCTGCTGAAACTAAAGTTTTCCAGAGTCATATTCCATGAGACAGGCTGGGGCAGCTCAGACCCTCCAGGGGGTCTTGGGGAATGAAGTTAAGGTACATGTGAAGAGCTTTCACAGGTGAGAAGAGCTGTGAGGACCAGCTATAGGATGGAGGGGGATGACAAAATGGGACAGGGGGCCCACGGCCCATAATCAGTAGGACAGCTGTTGAGGTGCTCCAAGTCAAAGGGATTAGGGATGGTTGGGGTCTATTAGTTACCGATTACTGGAGAACAAATTGCACCCAGATTTAGAAGGCTAAAGAATTTCAACCATTCATCTTCTGGCATTGTGTCTATGGGGTCAGGATCTGGGAGCTGCTTAGCTAGGCTGAGCTGGTGGGAGACCACAGGAGAGATTTCAGAGAAACTGAGCCCAGTAACTCCGGCCTGTAACCCCAGCTAATTGGTAAACTGAGATTGGACTGGAAATCCAAGGCTAGCCTGGGCTACGTAGTGAATTCAAGGTTAACAGGAACAACTTAGTGCGACCCTGTCTCAGAATAAAAAGTAGTGAGGGGGCTGAGTGTGGTGGCACGCCTTTAATCCCAGCACTCTGGAGGCAGAAGCAGATAGATCTCTGTGAGTTCAAGGCCAGCCTGGTCTACACAGAGAGTTCAGGGTAGTCCAGGCTACAGAGTGAGGCCCTGACTCAAAAACAAGTATGTAAATAGTAATAACAGGATTGGGGATGTGGCACAGTGGTAGAGTACTCATCTAGCATCCACGAGGGCCTGGGTTTGATTTCAGGACTGAAAAAAAGAGGTTGCAGAGGGCTGTCACTGTGGTTGAGACAGGGGGATCCTCGATGTTGACATGGTTAGAGCAGTGGTCCTCAACCTTCCTAATGCTTCCACAGTTTAATACAGTTCCTCGTGTGTGGTGAGCCCCAACCATAAAATTATCTTCGTTGCTACTTCATAACTGTAATTTTGCTACTGTTATGAATCATAATGCAATTTATCTGATATGCAGGATGGCCTTAAGTGACCCCTGTGAAAGGGTCATTCAACCCTAAAGGGGTTGCAACCCACAGATTGAGAACCGCTGGGCTAGAGACCTCAGGCCATCTGAGCTTCCTTACAACACGCCAACTCGGTTCCCCAGAAGTGGCCTGGGATTGAACAAGGAGGAAGCCACAACTTCAGGATCCTACCTCAGACGTCACATAGCATTTCTGTAACATATTATTAGTTACACACATTAGTACTCTATAATGGGGCCACAGGGCATGGAAACCAAGGCTTATCATGGACCATGTTGACGTCTGGTTATCACAGAAGGAGATTGTCACCTCCATCTTACACATAGGACAACTGAGGCTCACCTACTTAGTTCAGGTAACCCAAAGCTCATTCTAAAACTCTAATCTCCCTCCACCCCAATTCTACAAGTCCCCACCACCCCCAACTCCTGGGAGGAAAAAAAAAACCACTGCTAGAGAACCCAGGTCTATGTGACCCCAGCAGGGAGGAGGGAGGCAGTGACAATCAGGCCTCCCAGGCCTGTGAAATAAATATAATCACATGTTTGCCTTGCAAAAAGCAAGCTCCGTGGTGGGTTCTGGGGCAGGGGAGGGGAGGGGCTTCCCAAACAGTCTCTGCTCTCTCGGGCTTGTGTTTCCCATTTAAAACCGCACTCAGATGGCTGAGAAAATACGCCTGATCCCACTGAAGATTTTGGAAATTCAACCTGCTGGGTTTCTAACCCCTTCTCGGGTGCCCCTGAGAACAGGCTCACAGTGGCGCCCACCACAACCTTCGTAGCTCACTCCCAGGGTGGTCCCAGCCCCTCGATCACCCTTTCTGAGCCCCAAGAGCCAGGGGCTGTGGCCAAGTCTCCAGGGGCTGGTAAACTCTGTTCTAATGTCAGCTGACTCTGGGGAAGAGTGGCCTTAGGTCTGGGAGACCTGATTTCACAGGGTCTGAGGCAAGCACTTACCTGAGTTCTCTCTGGGACTCCCAGGGAGAGGCCACACCTCCTTCCTCAGGCTTGGGGAACTGGGGAGAGGTGGCCAGTAGTTGACAGCCCCAAGAGTACTGAGGAGGGTAATGGGGTTCCTCTCATTCCTCTGCAGCCCTGGGATTTCTTCTTTCAGTTTAAAGGTCCACACACTGGGGAAAGGGCAGGAAAATGTGATGGGCGGTTGTGATGTCCACTTGTCACAAATTAGAATTGCCCGAGTAGGGAGCCTTGACTCAAGAATCAGCCCATTGTGTAATGGACTGGGATGAACGGTGGCGGTACTCTGACAGCAGCCCAGATAGAAATGGGTGCATGACAGACGGAAGATAACCGGCCTAGTGCCGGCTTGGCCTTCCCGCTCCACGGCCAGTGGGTTTGCCCTGCTGCTGCTGCTGCTGCTGCTGCTGCAGCATCCTTCACAGACATCAAAACCAGGGTTTCCAGGCTTCCATCATTGACTGAGGATCAGATTGGAACTGCTGAGGCACCCCGCTTCATGGATTGACTACCAGGATGTCAGCCTCCTGGGTGTGAGAACAAGGGTTACTACTGTTTCAGTGTAAGTTGTGTGTGTGTGTGTGTGTGTGTGTGTGTGTGTGTGTGTGCAGGCATGTTTGTGTGTCTATGTATCCTACATATCGATTCTGTCCTTCTAGAGAACCTTGACACAGAATAAGGAAGACCACAGTCATTAGCGCCTGGAATTGTCCTCAGCCTCCAACCTGCCCCACCCTGGAACATCTCTCTCTGTCTCTCTCTGTCTCTCTCTGTCTCTGTCTCTGTCTCTGTCTCTCTGTCTCTCTGTCTCTCTCTCTCTCTCTCTCTCACACACACACACACACACACACACACACACACACACACACTTGAGTGTGCTATTCCCAGCTAAATGAACACTGCAGAACAAAAAGCTCAAAGCTAACAGGGACCCTTGGCCTCATTATTCGAATGGGGACACTGAGACTCAGAGAGGAACCAACATTTGCACCAGGCAAGCCACTGAACTGGCTGTGGAGGTGAGCTGCTTTCCCCACACGTGGACATCCGGCAAAGCCAACAGTGGCCACCATCCAGGTCACGGTCTCTTCATTCAGGAAAGCCAACCATCCAGGATTGGGGAGCAAATGGGGGAGGGGCAGGAGTTTGGGGTGCCTTAGGTTCCCCATGTGGAGGAGTCTGCGGTGGCAGAAGTCAAGGAAGTTGGATCTCTACGGGGGGGGGGGGGGGGGGGAAGGGAGTGAGGCGAGCAGGAGGAACCTAGTCCCCAGGTGACTTCACACAGATGACTTCTCTCCAGGTTTTGAGTTTGCCTTCCAGAATATGGAATTTCTTCCTTCACTCTGACCTGGCTGTCAGTTGTAGCTCAGAGTCTTTTCTTGCTGACTCTGGCCTTGGAGCATTAAGAACGTGAACTTGGCCTCCTCCCCTCCCCCGACTCTTGACCCCCCGGTTTCCTCTGTGGTGGGGCAGCAGGAAGAGAAATAAATCCTGTGAGGGGATTAGGGTCACCAAGGTCGCTTGAGAGCTCAGATGGCAGGGGAGTAGATGGATGCTGGGTGAGAGGGACTTCCTGGCCTGTCAGGGAGGGGTGCCTAGAGAGAAGTTAGAAGGGATTCCTCTCCTGGGGTGGCCCTTCTGGCTACTCCTCCCTGGGTCAGAGCCTGTGGAAGACCCTGTGCTCTGACATTGCCAGGAGCCTCATCCCATAACTACAAGAAGGGCACAGAGGAGACAGAATTTCCCCTCAAAAGAGCAATAGAATTCGTTAGGGCAAAGTCAATCCTTGGATGCTGGTAGAAGCCTAGGCACCCCCAAAACAGCTACCTGAGTAGGGAGGCTCAAAACTCAGGACCCTAAGAAGGAGGGGGTAAGGAGGGGCAGATGTTTAAACAAGTAAATGGGAATTCAGAGTCAGTCATGTAGTGCATGCCTACAGTCCTGGCACCCAAGAGGCTGAGGTGAAGGGATTACTGTAAGTTTGAGGCTATCCTGTGCTACATAGTAAATTTGAGGGCAGCCTGGGCTACATATGAGACCTTGTCTTAAAACACCAACAGCATCAAAACGAATGAGAATTTATTGGATAGTTCGAAGGGTCTGCAGACAATAAAGCAGGCTGGTATGCCAGATGCTGGGGGCTGTGACACTGAGGAACGGGAAGGACGTCTCTGATGAGGTACAGGTGAAGTTCAACAAGAATTTAGAGGACAAGGGCAAAGCATTCTGGGAAGAGGGAATTATGGTGAACAGCCTTGAATCAGACCCCAAAACCTTTGCTGGCAGATTTAGAACCCGAGCCCAGAGTGATGGGAGACGGACCGGAAGTGGGATCGTAGAGGTAGCCAGGGACTGATCACATGAAGCCTTCTAAGGGGAAGCGAGGAGGTTAGATTTTCTGCTAACAGTTCGATTTAAGGCTGTAGTGGAATTTTGAATAGGGTCATCAAGAGACCCGATTTATGTCTCCAAACACTGCCTGATCCCTGAGAGGAGAGTAGGTTGTGATTGCTAGGGTGGCGGCTGGGAGGGAAGTCATTTCGGGTGGTTATAGCATCCAGCTAGAGTGCTGTGGCGGACACAGGGAACAGAGCCCGGTTCTGGATTTGGTTTAGCATTCGTGCTGGCAAGCGGCGTGGACAACTGCACGAGGCTGAAGGTCAAAGGGAGGAGTGGAAAAGACAGCCGGGCCGTGGCGGTGCTGCCAAGAGGCTGGCGTGCTCTCCATTCATCAACTGCCACCACAAGCCGAGGCTTCCTCTGTCAAGGCTGCGGGATACTTGTCCATTCATAGATTCCAGGAGAACATATTTCCTGAGCTTCAGCCTGGCCCCCACAAGCCCTGGTGTACCCTGGCCAGCCCTTGCCCTGTGTCTGTTCTATTTCTGAAAGAGAGAGTGGAAAGCCCACCTATCTGGTTCCAGCCAGGTGGGCATGGCCTCACCTGCTCATTCTAATGTGATGGAAGACATTGGGGGCTCAGCAAGCTTGGAAATCAATCTGTGTGCTGAGGTGGTCCGGAGGAGACTGGGGATCCTACCCATCCCCGTACCCAGGAGGGCTGGCACCAGTGGACATCTTTGTCATTGTAGGGTGTAATGAATGACAGACAACACAGAGGACCCAGGTATTGTCAAAGGGTGACTTCCAGGAGTGCCTGCGCCTGGGACTAATCGCCTTCTGTTGCAGATCCCGTGCTTGGAAGGCTCAGGCTGAACAAACACAATGTCACACAGCAAGCAGCGTCTCAAACAAAGCCTTAGGTCTCTCAGCAGCAGCCTGAGACAGAGCGTCAGAGTGCCTTGAGGCAACCCTCAGACTCACCTCACCTCTCCCAGCCCTCGGGCTTCTGTGTCTAAGTCTTTACCCAAGCCTTTCTCCTGCCCCCAAGGCCCCTCCTGTATTTCCACCTGCAACCCAACTACCATCAAAATCACCACTCACGCCTGCCACTGTTCCCTGGGTTCCTCCATAGCACCCAGCCAGGGCTCCAGCTACCTTTACACACACGCCCCAGTGGCTGGGGCACCTAGGTTGGTCCACAGCATCAGATGGTAGCCCTGAACTCATCCCTGCCCCCACCCGAGAGCCTCAGTCTGTCAGCAGTGATGGATGCTGAGCAGTGGTCCCTTGGAACAGATCCTGGATCTAAAAGCCTCACACTGCCATCCTGGGCAGGAGGCGGGGAGGAGTGGGGGGAGAGACACAGGGGTCCCCCAGAGCCCGGCTCCTTGCCATGAATCAGTAGGCAGGCAGAGCCAATTAGTGCAGTCAGGAGCTGGGCGATGAATCATGAGCCCATTAGTTCCCTGGCTTGCACCCTCCTCCAAAGTGGGGTCCTGGCCCTGGTGGGGGTGCTGCTTCCCTTCGGATGGACTCCTCCTCTCCAGAGCCCCTCCCACTCAGAACAGCTGAGAAGACCCTCTTACAGAGCCAGCCCAAGGGGCAAGGGCAAGAGCTCTGGGTCATTTGCATACAATTTGCGTGGAACAAGAGCACTGGACGCTTCTTGACGCGGCCCCACCTCTAGCCTCTGGACTCACCTTGCCAGCTACCGACTCAATTCGAGAAGCCCTGTACAGAGGTCCCCTTAGCCAAGCCTGGCAGGCCTTGCAGTACTTGCCTCAGTCTTCCAGGTGGAGAGCTAGGTCTGGCTCCTTTGATCACCAGAAACGTGAGCCCTGAGTGGGGCTTCAGAGATAGCCTAAACACTGACAGAGGGTCTTATTGGAGATCTAGTTCATCCGGGAGGGGATGGATTATAATACCCTGCCAGCTAGCCAGTGCCTGGAGCAAATACCTCCTTGAGTCCTTGGTGGTGGTGGTGGGGGAGCCTCTGTATTGATGTCACCTGCAGCAGGTGGAAGCTGCCCGTCTGGTTGGTGGTGGGCACCAAGCCCAGCGGTGTCAGGGAAGGATGCACTTGAGATCCCACATGACGGATGTTTTCCAAAGACTGTCTTGGTCTTCCTGCTGCTCCCTCTCCTCCTGTATCATAGATGTTTGGGGTCACAGATAAGACACGGTATCTGGGTTTGAACCCAGGTCTGTCTGACTTCAGCTCTTGGGCATGTAAATTCTGAGCCACTCAGCCCTGATTCCTTCCTAAACTCAGCCTCATTCCTCTAGCTACCGACTTGACATTCCAACTAGCTGTCCCCTGGGACCTCTAACAAGGTGTTGAAATCGGAGTTGGTTACCCCTCGCTTCCAGCTGGCTTCTCTCTCCTCTACAAAAAGTTAGCTGAAGGTTGCCCAAACCAGCAACATGGAGATAATCCATTCCCTGCTCCTTCTCTTCCACAGTGGACCGGGTGTGTTGTGAGTGTGTAGTTTTATCATAAAACTGGCCCCTCACTGGGCTCTGACTATCTAGTCATGTGTTGACTTGGGCTCTGTACCTCCTTTGCCTAGAAGACTCCTACAGACTCCCACCAGACCTGGGGTTCCATCACTCACTCCCTGCATCTTGCACATCCCTGCCTTCACATCCTTTGCTTCCTACCTTAAGCAGGTTGACTTCCCACTACTTTTAAGGTGAAATATTAAAAGATCCTCACGGTGGGCCTAGAAGACCTTTCTAGACCCATCTCTGGCTCCTTCTTGTCAAAGTCCAGTGAGCTACTGGCCTCATGGGATTCCTTGCCTCGCCTAGAACATACTATAAGCTTTTACCCTTGCTGTCAGCCTTGACATCCTCTTTTTTGCCACCATCCCCCTCCCCGCCGAGCAAATCATCTTGTCTTTCCATGATCAACTAAGATCAGTTAAATAGCATCTCCTCCGGGAAGCTGGCCTTGCCCTCCCCAGCAGGATGGATGACAGGATACAGCCCTGGGCTCAGACTGCTAGCCTAGCATTTTCAGAATGCTTGTCAGAAGTTAGCAGCTGACCCTCCAGCGCTTTGCTGAGAGGCCTGGGACAAGGTCGAGAAGGCTGACCTCTGTTTCTGTGACCTGAGACATTTAAGATGGTCAATAAAGGACTGAGGAGTACCAACCTCCCCAGTTGAAACCATCAGAGACAGGAGTCCCACTAAGCAGTTCCGGAAGTTGGTTGTGATCTATGGAGCCCTTGGACTCACATCTGTCTGATCTGGATACCAGATGGACTGCCGCATGGCTGACATAGTGGAGTCAGAGACTCAGACTCCAAACCAAAGTGGGAGGCTATAGATGAGTCCCTGTTGTTCAGTGCGCCTCTGTTTCCTTACATTTACCTGTTAAGTGGGGTGGAGAGTTCTTGCTTCTGAGATTCCTGAAGCTCTGGAGCTTATGGGTATATTGTGGCCTGGGGATTTTGTGACTAGTCCTGACACTGTGATACCTGCATTTATGTGAATGAAGAGAAAGCTGAGTCTGAAGGATGACTTTTCCAGGGCAGACAAAAACTCTCCCAAGAGGTGGCTCCCCAGAGAATGAGGGACGGCTTGGGGAGGAGGTCAGGGAAGACACACCAGGAGGGGGTGGCTCTTTCAGAGTCAGTAATTGTGAAAATCAATGGTGTGGCCGGAGGCAGGAGACAGAGGGAAGGCCCGGGAGACCAGACTCCCAGGAAATGAACGGTGCTGGAGCGTACTATCTTTTCTGCATCCTTCCCCAGGGTTGATCCAGGGTAAAGATGCACAGAGTGAGTCCTAGGAGAACTAGGGTTCAGAGAAAAGAGAAACGCAAAGCAAAGGCCTGACATTAGAATCTTGGGAAGAAAGGCAAGGAGAATTTGGGTGCAATGAAATTGTACTTGTACGCGGATTCAAGAGAATCCCGGTGTCTGCGTTTAGATGAACACATCATGGTGCTGAAGACAGCCCCTCGCGCCCAATCTCAGTTAGATCTGGGCTCTAGCACTGCCACTGACTCATGCATGCTGTGGGCTGAGCAATTCCCTCCCTCCCCTTCAGCCTCTGTTCTCCCCCTCGAACATCTCTAGGAGTCACGGCACACACAGGTGTCCCTTCGGCACCCCCACGTAGAGGCAAGTTTACTTCTAACCCCTTGACTGCCAGGCGCTGGGTTCCTTCCCTGCTGACTTTCTCCATGCCTTCCCAGAACCTCAGTGTGGCCCCTGCCCCTCTGCCTCCTGGTTTCCCAGGATGCAGTCCTCCAGCCTCTCTCTCAGGTCCTGGTTTGGCAACTTAGGGTGGTGGGAGCTGACTGTGGGAGGCCAGGCCAGACCTCCCACCCTTTTTTTTCCCTCCTCATCACCCAGTGACGCCACAGTAACCCACACCCATCCCACAGGAGGAAAACACAGACACTGGGGGTCCTGGGGAGGGAAGAGGGACAGGCCCTGTGTGGGGTCTGAAGGGGTCCTGGGGTGGGGGTTTGGGGAGAAGAGGAGGAAGAGGGAATTGGGACAAACGATTCACCAGCAGGAGCTGTGCCGGGGCAGGAGGTGCCAGTGCTGACCCGGAGCTGGAAGGCACTCCAGTCTGGCCCACCCCTTTGATCGTCACTGGCCAGCTCCCTAGGAGGCTGTTAACATCCTTCTTTATGAGCTGGGGGCGAGCCAAGCCTCTCACCTCATCTGGGGCTCCCTGGCGGCTGCCTTTGGTCTTCTCGCCATGCCCGGCGGCGCCTGCAATGGGGACCTGTGGCTCCTCTCCACATGCCAGCGACTTCAGGCCTGATGAAAGATGCAATGGAAGGGCAAGCCTCTGTTCCCATGTGCTCCTAGATGGATGACAAGCAGAGAGGATACTTCCGGCCAACAGTCTAAACAGGTGGACAGTCACGGCAGAGCAGTGATGGATGAACGCTTCCGTGGGCTTCCTGGAAGAGGCAAGGAAGGACAGAGGATCTAAGAAACAGGAGGGAGGGAAGTGGATGAAGCATAAGATGGAGGTGAGGAGACAGGCAATCTCAGAAGTAGAATGATGCCAGCCTGAGGCTCAGTTGGTTTGTCTATAAAATGGGTCACCACTTGCTTCCCTGGTTGCTATAAGAATCAACGGGTACCTAATGCCCCCACTTAAGAGATCACACTGCCTTCTCCCTCGTTTCCTGTACTGTCTTCTTCTCCATAACTCTTCCAAGTCCAAAGGGGCTAGCCCCTTCCCTGGACCTCAGTATCCAGCTGCATCCAGAAACATCTGCCTCTCCTGTAAGAAGTCTCTACAAGGCTCGGGGGGAACAGCAGAGGAGGGCAGGGCGGGAGCAGCGGCTGGATGAAAGAGTGAGGTGCATCCTCCCCACAGCATTTCCCCAGGCCCTGCTGGACGCAGAAGTCCATTGCTGTCTTCCAGCTGCTCTGACACACACCTGCTTTCTATCTCAGGACCTCGGGGTGGCCCCTACAGGGCCTCCAGGATGGGCCTTCACTTCCTCCTGGCTCCCTTCACTGGCTGTCCCACAATGGATTCTCCAGTCTTGTTTCCAAAATTCTAGCCAATTTCTCTCCTCTAGAACACTCTGTATCATTTCTGCACAAAGGCATTTTCTCTCTAGTCAAGCTGCCACACTTTTGTAGGGCGGTTTCAAAACAGGTTTCTCTGTGTAGCCCTGGATGTCCTAGAACTCATTCTGTAGACCAGGCTGGCCTTGAACTCAGAGATCTCTTCACCTCTGCCTCCTGAGCACCGGGATTAAAGCCGTGTGCTACCATGCCCAGCCAAGCCGCCACACTTCTTTGAGTTCTTTGGAGTTTTTGGGGGGTTTTTTTGTTTTGTTTTGTTTTGTTTTTGTTTTTTGGTTTGTTGAGACAGGGTTTCTCTGTGTAGTTTTGGTGCCTGTCCTGGATCTTGCTCTGTAGACCAGACTGGCCTCGAACTCATGGAGATCGGCCTGGCTCTGCCTCCCAAGTGCTGGGATTAAAGGCGTGCACCACTAAGCCTGGCTGGCGACTAATTCCTAACCCATCACTAATCATACAGGCTTTAGAGTGAGAAACTTTATGGTTTCATGTGAGGACCCCATGAACTTTTCTTCTGCCTCCTTTCATCCTTGTTCACCCAGTATTAATTGCACACCTATTATGGGACAAGCAGATACCAAGTGACTTGTCACAGCCCCTACGTTCAAGGAAGGCCGTCTCCAGGGACCACAGACACAAACGACAGGAGTACCATGGAGCAAGGGGGACTTCAAGCTGCAAACTGAATGGCCGTGGCAGCCACAAGGAGATGACTCCTGGGCTCTGGGGACAGGAAGGAGTGAGTCCCAGTTCTGGCTGCCTATTTGTGTGACCCGGGCAATTATTTGTCCTTGCTAAGTGTCAGTTTTTGCACTCGTAGTGTGGGAAGAGCTATCCCATCTCCCTGGTAGGCTTTTGGGAATTAAATGGTGCTGTCTGTAGAGAGTTTGATTTCGTGTTCCTGGTACAAGGATGGCTCCCAGAAAACAAGACAAGACTTTCTTTTTAACATAATTTTTTTATTGATTCTTTGGGAATTTCACATCATGCACCCCAATCCTGCTCATTTCCCAGTCCCTCCATGTCTGCCCCTCACCCCTGCAGTGTTTCCCCAAAAGAAAATTTAAAAAAATATTAATTGAAAACAAAACAAAACGAACAAAAAAATCACTTCAAGCCTCCGTCTTTCCTGCCTCTCCAACATCTCATCACTTGTCTTAGTGGCGTTGGGGGCGGAGGTGTGTCACACAGTGGACCCTTTTGTCCACTCAGCTTTATTTGCAAATGTTCATTGCAATGAGTTGTTGGTCTGGTCCAAGGCCTCTGGCTTCTGGTACACCATCTGGACTGAACTCTGCCGAAATTCCCCTTGAATATCCTGCTGTTGCCCCGAGTCATGGAGATGTTATGGCTATGGTTCCACAGGACCTGTCCCCTCATGCACTCCCGCAGGTCACAGATGGGGTAGATGTTGGGGTGGGCCACCTCAAAGCCCTAGAAATGGGTCTGGGTGGTAGCTGATTTGGTCAGTCCAGGCTGCTGGGACTGCCTCCCTCAGGCAAGGGGTGGAGCCAGCTCTTCTATGCCCATGCCATCTGTCCAGCTCTCCCACACCCATGGTGAGGGGTGGGGCTAGCTCTTCTGTGACGGGCAGGATCAGCTCTTCTGCTGCAGTGGCCAGTGAGGGGCAGGGCCAGTTCTCCTATGAGGGGCAGGGCCAGCTCTCCTAGGGTAGCAAAGGGTGGTGCCAGCTCAGCATGGCCCTCAGATTTTAACATGCATTGTTTCTATGGCCCCCTGTGGTAACATGGGCCATGGAGATCAACACAGACCCCAGCTGCAACAAGACCGTGGACCCAGACATGTCCTGAGCTGCTGCCAATGGCCCCAGTGGCAGTACAGGCCACTCAGATCAGTATGGCCACCACAGCAGCATGGCCCTTGGACACCAGCATGGTCTCAGGTGGTTGACCAGATACCGGGTATCTGCAGGTGCCATGGACATCAACTCAGACCCTGGCTGGCGTAGGGCCATGGATCCAGACATGGTCCTCTGCAGCAGCTCAGGCCCGGATACCACCATGGCCCCAGTGGCAGCCCAGGCTATTGAGATCAGCATGCCTCTGCACAGCCCTCAGACACCAACATGGCCACAGGTGGCAGCCCAGACCTTGGGCATCCATGCAGTCTATGGTGGCAACACTGGCCACAGACATCAACACAGAACCCAGCTGTGGTAGGACCATGGACCCAGACATGGTTCTCAGCAGCAGCCCAGGCCTGGATATGGACAAAGGCAGGCTTTTCCAGGAGAGATGAGAGTTGAACTCTGACTTAAAGACCACGTAGGAACTTGTTGGATAAATAACCCAGACAAAGTTGCTCCTGGCAGAAAAACCAGCTTGGGCAAGGCACTGTGGCTGGGATATCCATGACCTTTGGAGGTGCTGCAGCGTGATGTAGGAAACGAGCGGGAAGTAGCTGAGAATCAAGAGATTCTTGCTTCGAGATGATAGCAAGATCACCCAAGATCATTTCATGCTAAAACCAATCGGGAGTCACTGAAGGTTGTTGAAAAACAAAGCAATACGACCAGATTGTATACTGGGAAACAGACCTTTTTCTTAGTAAAGAAAAGAGAGACTTGGGGAGGGGATTCATTCTAATATACCTTGGTGGGAGATGGGAAGGAAGAGAAGAAGTATCGAGTACTCCTGAGAGCCAGTCCCCGAGGAGGAGGAGGAGGAGGAGGAGGAGGAGGAGGCAGCTTCAGGCCCACAGCATGTGAGAGAACAAGACCCAGTGTCCACCCCAGGAAACCGAGAGCCTGGAGAAGCTCACATGGCTGGTCCTGGCCCTTGGCTTTTTGGATTCTTGGTCCAGTGTTTGTTCCAAGGCATCTTGGCAGACACCACAGCTGGACAGGTGTCCCCTGAGCTGTGCACACAGAGCTGGCCCTCTACTCCACCAGCTCTGGAGGTCAGCGATGAGATCCCTGTACTTGTCTGCTTTTCTGGGGACCTGATGATTGCCTGACCTGCCCAGAGAAGAGAGGGGATGCAAAAATGGTGGTTTATCTCCCTGTGACCTGAAGGGGCAGATTGGGAGAGGGGAGGGCAGAAGCAGGGAAATGAGCATAGCAAGTGTTCGGGTCCTGCTTCCAGCCGGCAGAACTCCAGCTGTCCTAGGTGCAGGGATCTGGACCTTAGGCGATACCACAGACTGAAGAGGGAGGGAGGCCCCACTGCAGGAGTGCCAGAGTCAAGTCCCTTCACTTGTCTCACAAGGCTCGCAGTGAGACAGCAGGCTGACTCCGTGTTCCTCTGGGGGACCAGTGCGGAGACCTTGGAGACCACCTATGAGGCTTGAAGAAGCAAACAAGTGCCACCTGACCTTGCCTTGACTCCTGGGAAGAAGCAAGAGGAAGCCAAACTAGGCTTCAGTGCCTGTGGAATCGGCTACCCACTTCCTCTAAGACTAGGAAGTGCAGAGAGCAACATTTGGCTTCTTTGCTATGGAGAGTCCCTGGTGGGTTCCCACTCCATCCCAACCCCTGGCCATTTCCCAGCTGACTGCATGCTCAAGAGGACAGAGACCCTGATGGCAGAGCAGGGGTCTTCCTAAGACATTGGCCAGGACTTCTGATTCTTTAAGTGCTGCTGTGCTGGGGGATGTCTTTCTGTAGACTGTGAATATATGTTGTTCCCATTGGTTAATAAATAAGCTGCTTTGGCCTGTGGCAAGGCAGCTTAGAGGCAGGCAGGAAATCCAAGGGGAGAGACAGGAAAGAGAAAGGCGGAGTCTGGAGAGACGCCAGCCTGCTGCCCAAGGAGCAACATGCCAGCAGACTGATAAGGCCACGGAACACGTGGCAAAGCATAGATTAATAGAAATGGGTTCATTTAAGATGTAAGAGCTAGCTAGCAAGAGGCCTGCCATAGGCCATACAGTTTGTAAATAATATTAAGCCTCTGTGTGATTAGTTAGTTAGTTAGTTAGTTAGTTAGTTAGTTAGTTTGTTTGTTTGTTTTTTCAAGACAGGGTTTCTCTGTGTAGCTTTGGTGCCTTTCCTGGAACTCACTCTGTAGCCCAGGCTGGCCTCAAACTCACAGAGATCCACCTGCCTCTGCCTCCCAAGTGCTGGGATTAAAGGCATGCGCCACCACTGCTCAGCGATTATTTTATTTTATAAGCAGTTGCAGGATCATGGGGCTGGGTGGAACTGGAGAAAACTTACAGTTGCACTGCTGGGACTCTCCCCAGGGGCAGAAGTCTTTCCTCGTGTGTGCCTTGGGGCTCACCGGTGTCAAGAGATGCTCCAGAAGAAACAGTCTGGTGTTGGGGAATGTTATTTTTGTTTATGTTGCATTTAACTCAGTGAAGCCGTGTTACTGTGCCTGTCTAAAACACCTGATGGTCTAATAAAGATCTGAATGGCCAATCCTAAGGCAGGAGAAAGGATAAGCAGGACTGGCAGACAGAAAGAATATATAGAAGGAGAAATCTTGGAAGAGAGAGAGAAAAAAAAAAAAAAAAAAACCAGAGAAGCAGCCAGAGAAGGAGGACTCCAGGGGCCAGCCATCCAGCCACACAGCAAGCCACAGAGTAAGAGCAAGATTTACAGAAGTAAGAGAACAGGAAAAGCCCAGAGGCAAAGGTAGACAAGATAATTTAAAGTTAAGAAAAGCTGGCAAGAAACAAGCCAAGTTAAGGCCAGGCATTGATAATTAAGAATAAGCCTCTGTGTGTGATTTATTTGGGAGCTGGGGTGGCAGGCCCCCCAAAAGAGCAAAAAGAGAAAAAGAGTTTAAAAAAAAAAAAAACAAACAAAAAAAAACAACCAACAACAGTCTGTGGCCAGATAAGGTTGGGAAATGTTCCCTCCTGGAGCTGCAGGCCCTTGGGGATTCATATTCTATATGAGCATAAAAAAGGCTCTGAGAAGTCCTGCAAGTTAGCTTGCTGCCAGATTAGGTTTCCGACCCAGCTCTCCCAAACTTAGTTCATCACACACTACCCCTTCTGAAAGTTACCTTGTGCATGCAGCACAGGAGTTGGTCCCACAGAAGCACAGCAAATTGAACAGCGATGCTGAAGACCAGCCGGGGATGGGATGAGCAGCTATGACATGCCAAGTCCCTGACTGCAGAAGTGTGTCTATTGAGGAGCAGTCAGGGAGCAACACTAACAGGGAGTGCCGGCTGTTTGACCATCACTCATGTCTATAGGTCCAGAGAGACACCACTAACCCTGCCCTCTCCGCTCAGACACCCGAATGTGTGTGCTAGTGGCTAGACTCAGCTTGTCCTGAGTGACTCTTGGCCTCTCCTTGGGCCCAGAAGCACCTGACTAGGAAGCCACTGAGAAGCTGTACAAGCAGGAGATCCTTTCCCCAAAGAATATTCCAGATTGTTTGATAGACAGAGAGGCTAGTGTCCCATCAAGTCACCTACTGTAGGGGCCTTTGTGGGAAGGCACAGGCTTCAGAGACAGTCTGGAGGGTCTAGTCTGACGTCATCATTGCCCAGCTGTGGGCCCAGGCTCAGTCACTCAATCTCTCAGAGACTACTTCCTCATGTGAAAATGAGGGCATAAAAGCTGCCTTCAAGATTGCCAGGGGAGTCAGGACTTATGCAAGACCTTGTCACCTCCAAGGCTATGATGAGTTAAGTCTCATCACCTCTGGAGTTGGAGAAGTTCCCCCAAAGTTAGGGTTAAATTTCACTGTTCATGTCTTAGTTTACTCGTTCATTCATTTCAAATATTTAGTAGGAGTCTGCCATAGGCCAGGAGCTGGGAAAGCAATGCTGAGTTAAAACAGGCTGGTCTCTACCTTCTCAGAGCTCATTGTCTGGTGGGGTCATTCATTCATTCATTCACTCATTCATTCGTTCATTCATTTGTTCGTTCTACACTGAGTGGCCACAGCTGGCCAGGCACCGTGATAACCAAGCTCAAGCCCCTGTTGGTGTGTATGAAACACTTCCACCATCACCAGTTGTTTGGTGAGGCCGCACACCTGGGAGCCACTACCCCACTGGAAAATGACTTCCAGAGGTTCAGGAAGCTGGCATGGGAAGCTCATTGGGAACCCACTACTTTCACTCTCAACCAGAGCTCCCGAAAACCTGCCCCACCAGGTGCGGAGTTCCCAGAGAGGGCAAATGTTCCGGCCACTTGTAGATCTGACAGCCGTTTGTCGGCCTGCTTATCCACTGGTCCTGATTTTGCCCCCAGGCCTCTGGCCTCCCCTCTTCAAGCAAGCTCACAATGGCAACCTTCCACACAAGGTGCCACACAGGAACCAGGTCCTGGGATCATGCCCTCCCCTCACAGCCCTTCTGCCAAGCTTGAACTTGAGCATCTTATAGACCAAAGCTGCCCCTCCCACCCCAGCCCACGGGCCTTCCTTGAGTGGAGAAGTGATCATGGCCTGAGAGAACTGGTCTTTCCTCGGGTGCCAGCCAAGCATGTGATCCCTGCGGTCGGTCCAGCAGGACCTGGGGGAAGAGCCGAGTGGGAGCTCAGATCCAAACCTTCGTGACTCTCAAAGCCAGTGAGGCCAGAAGCTGGAAAGGAAAGGGAAGAAAGGAATGGGGGGGGGGCTACAACCTCTCTCTCTCCCTCCCTCTCTACCCCTCCCTCCTTCTCTCCCTCTCTCCCTCCCTCCCTCCCTCTCTTCCCCTCCCTCCGTCCCCCCCATCTCTTTCTTTCTTTCCTTCTTTCTTTTTTGTGCCTGAACACTGACAGCGAGATCCTGGAGGGAGGTGCTGAATAGGACAAGGTGTGTGACATCACCCACACCCAGCTTGTTGTCGGCTTAGATGAGTGCATCCCCAGTCACAGGGAGGACTGACAGGTGCAGAATCCCCTAAAGCTACTCTCCACCACAGCTGCTGCCTCTTCCTCCTTTTCCTGGAAGACCTCTCAGTTCCTCTACCCTGGCACTCCCTGAACCTCTGGCCGCTCCATCTCTGAGTCCTGGGTGTACTCTCTCTCCCACAGAGCAGGGTTCAGCAGCACAGGGGTTGCCTAGACCCTAATGCAGACTCAGAGTGCAGAGGCTCCTTTGAAGACCAGCGTAGGGTGTCCTGCCTCCTGGACCACACTTGCTCTCTACATTCTGAACTGCTTTACAAAGTGTGGAGAGCCTCTGCTGTGTTCCAGACATGGAGCCCCCCACAGAACCTATCTCCTCCTCCATCCCCTCTCTTGGCTTTGCTGACACCTCTCTAGGCCCGTTGGCAGCAAGCAGTCTCACCTCAGTCACACTGAGGGGCACATGTTCTATCTCCCAGGTTCTGGAGGGGATGTATGTATGAAAGGTTCAGGGTAGAATCATGGTGGAACTGGCTGGCAGGAGTGGGTGAGCTATGTTGCCTCTCCAGCTGCTTCCAGAGTCTTCTGGGGGAGAGGGTCGCCATTAATTCATTTGTGACCAGAAGAAAGGGGAGTGACTCTTTTCCTCTGAGGTACGTCACACTCATCAGCAACCCAGCTCTCTGCCTCCCCTGCTTCAGCTCTTGCCTGGACCCTTGCCTTGGCCCCCTAGTGATCTCTCCACTTTCCTGAGCCTGTTCTGTAGACTGTGCTCCTAAACTGGGTATTCAACTGTGCAGAAAAGCTTGTCCAGCCCGCTCCTGACCTCTCTAGTCACCTGTCCCTCCCTCCTTCTCTGCTTTTAGCCTCATCTTCTCCCAACATTTTGCATATAATCCTTTCTGCTTCAGAACCCTTGAAGGTACCATCCCTCTGCTTGCCTGTCCCCCATCCCCTCAGGTTTCATCTAGTGCATCCTTTCCTCAGACAAGGCTCCCAAGTTCCCCATGCTGGTCGTATCTGAGTGTTCACACGTTGTCTTCTTATTTTCTCTGCACCGATCCAGGCTGTCACTCTGACTCGAGTTGTGGACCTATTTGATTGACATCTGCTTCCTGCTGAGCTGCAGGCTGTACATGGGTAGAAGCCAAGACTGTGTTGCTCTCTGTGTCCCCAGGCCAGCAGAGTTTCTGGCAAGCAGAGGATGCTGGATGAATAACTGTTTGAATGAGCAAAACTCAAATGAAGGATGTACCTAGTGGAAAGTCACCCAGTTAGGTCTTCAGAACCTTGGGCTCCGGTGGGTAGGGAGAGGTTAGCTCCCAGAGGGAGCTGGGGAAGAAGAGTCCCACCTTTGTCTTGGGCCAGCCATTTATTACCTGCTACTGAAAGACAGGGCTGTTAGTGCATTGAATCCCACCATGGCTGTCCTGTTGTGTGTGAGTCCTTCTAGGTATCTAGGTCCCAGGAGCCCAGGACTTGTTACCTTTTCACCTTTGAAATGGTCCCATCCCAACCCACCCTGGAGGGGAGAAGTAGAGTCTTCAGACCATTTTCAGGGGGCGGAGATGGGCAAGAAAGAGGAAGGAAAGGAAGACAGAGCATCTCGAGGGTGGCGGAGGAAGGTTGGTGGGAGACAGGATGCTGCGGGGAGGGGGATGTAGGCAGCACCCTCTCTCTCTGCTCTCGAAAAGGAACAGAAAATATGAGTGTCTACTGTCTAGACGCAGCCAAGCTGGTGCCTCAGAGCAGTCCCAGGGGACTCCTTGGAGTAGAGGAACTTTTTAGGAGCCACAGGTGGACGGGGAGGGTCACAGGCGGGAGAACCGTGTTCCAGGGTGACTGAGAAACAGGAGGCAGGAGGCCAAGGAAAGGTAGTGTGTCCGGGGTGGAAAAGAGTGTGCGGGAGACAGGAGTTACGCTGCTCACTAAGATGCCTGGTTGAGATCACTCTGCTCAGCGTCCTCTAGAACAGAGGTTCTCAGCCTACCTAATGCCGCGACCCTTTAATTCAGTTCCTCACATTGTAGTGGCCCCCAGCCATAAAATTACTTTCGTTGATACTTCGTAACTGCAGTTTTGCTACTGTGATGAATCGTGGTGTAAATGTCTGTTTTCCGATGGTCTTAGGTGATCCCTGTGAAAGGGTCACGACCCACAGGTTGAGAACCACTGCTCTAGGGACTCATCTCACTCAGAGAACCAGCTGCCTTCCTCTCTGTTCCCATTTCCTCCATCGCCCTCTCACCCCTCCACCGGAGTCCATGGGGTCCCCGTGCACCTGAGGCTGCCTCCTCTGCCTAGAGAGGCTTCCTCACAAAGCCGCGGCTCTCTCCTTACCTCCCTGAGACTTTGCTCTGTGAAGCCCTGATTCTGTCACGTGATGTCACGCTTTAGCTATCCCAGCCCTCCCCATTTCCCTTGCCTGTGTGGCCTTTCCACCACAGACGCACCTTCTAGAACCTTCCTTCACTTACTCCCTCATAAGGAAGTAGGAAACGTCAGCTGATTCACCGGACATCACATCAGCACCCCGGACAGTACCTGCCCCACGCATGGTAGGTGCTGAGTCAGAAGGGAGCCAGGGAGTAGAGAGGAATATCTTGATTTCCCAGCAGGCTCCCTGCTCAGCCGGGAGGAAGCAAAGTCACAAGGCTGGCAACCCTAATTCTGCCCCATATGCCAGGAACAGAGTTGGATCCCTGGCTGTCACTTCAGTCAAGGCTCACCCTCCTCCTTTCCTCTCTCCTTCACTCTGGAGTCCTCCTAGGGTAACGGTGCTCCCAGCATCTGGCATCCATCAGCCCCTTCCAGAAGTCCTCGTGAAACAAGGGGGGTGTCTAAAGCGATCCCAGATTGGGGCAAGCCAAGCATGTCTGTGAGCTGCCCCCTGTCCCAACGCCTCTCCCACCCCAGCCCTGCCCAGAGCTACCAATCCACTGGTCTCCCCTCCCCTCTTCCCTTGGGCCTGGGGGAGGCTGTGGCCAGCCACACAGGACTGCTGGCTCCAGATGTGAGGGATGTGGAGGGGAGCTGGCAGGAGGGGACGGGCAAGCAAATGGGACCTGACAGGGGCCGGGCACCTCGGGCAAAGAATGTAAATAAAAAATCAGTAAATATTTAGGGGAAATGGAGCGGGAAGTGGGAGAAGGAGGTATGGGGAGGGGTTGTGTTGGATTTCCAACAACATCTGGAGGGCAGTCCCCTCCCCCACCTTCTTTGCGCTTGGCCCCACCCTTGGGGACTTTCAGTTCGGAGTGATGGCTCTTGGGAGGGCTGGCTGTTGGAATGTACACGCACATGGATGGTCTTGCGTGCTTGCCGACATTAAGGCCCCCTCCCACAAGGCCTCGCTGGAGCGAGGGAGTGGGGTTCTCAGGTGGTAACATAGGATCCCTGCCCTTAGAAACTTCTTAGAGAAAGGATGTTGGCAACACCTAAGGAGGGCCTTGACAGAGGGACGGAGTGGGTTATGAAATTAAGTGACATCAAGGGAGGAGAGGGACAGATTCCTAGAGGAGGGGCCGGGGAGATGGGGTGAGGATCACTTTCAGAGACAGGTGGGAAAGGGGTCATCCGTGAGCAAGGTGGGGGCTGGGGAGAAGATGGAGCAAGGCACAGAGGGTTGAAGCTGTGGATGAGGGATGGGCAGGCTTGAGGCAGTCTCCGGCCTGCATCACCTTTCCTAGCATCTCACCAGAAGGAGCTTCCTCTCTTCTAAGGGAGTTCATCTGAAGGACTCTCTCACTTCTCTCTCAGGGAACAGAAGGAAAATCCTATCCCAGGTCGATGCTGGAAACAAAGGAAAGCAACGAGCGGAGAGGCCCCTGTGCCCCCCCGCCCCCGCACCCCCACTGTTGGGCAGTGTGCTTACTGTCCTAATTGAGGTCAGACCCCCAGGAGAGTACCCAACGGTCTCCTGGCATTTCTCGTGTCTTTTCCTGATGGAATGGATGCTTCCCTCAGCTAGGCCTCCCAGAGCCAGGCTGCCTTGGGTGTAGAGCAGGCCTCTAAAGAGGGTCACAGGCCTACAGTGTCATCTCTGCCTCCTGCTTCCAGGCCAGAGAACAACCGGCCTTTTGTCCAGCAGAGGATGCCCAAGGGGTGAGGTCACCCCCAACATGGCTCTCTTTGTCCCATAACCAGTAAAACATCAAGGCTGAGTCCAGGCTGTCTGCTTACATTCTCTGTCCTCAAGCCCTGGCCACCTCCCGAGGGCTTCCTCCAGGTCGCAGGGAGATACATTCAAAGGGAAGGTGGCTAGTGTGGGAGGTGAAGAGAGTACAGAAAAGGTCCAGAGTGGGGCTGAGAAACAGTCTCCCATGAGTGGACAGCCCTTCCTCATAAGGAGCTCCAGGCACAAATGGGACTTGGCCAAAAAAAGTGCTTCAGAACTCAAAAGGAAAAGTGAAGGGTCTGGGAATAGAGGTTCTGGTTGTTGCTATAACTTTAGACCAAGGGTCCCTCAGAAAACTGGTGAACCCCAGCTACACCAGAGGGAGGAGGGCTTCCAACAGACCTCCGGGATCCCTTTCCCATGGAGGCAAAAACCCCTCCCTTCAGGGGCTGTGGGGCCTAACTGAGCAGAGAGGCCCTGGGTGGAAGGCTGGGGCCTAGAGAAAGGTCAGGGCAGGGTCTTGTAAATGCCCTAGATGGGCCCTGGGACCGCACCCTGCTCTGCCTCCAACTTGGGGCAAAGTCAGGTTTAGCAGTCCAGGCAAAGGATGCTGAAATTTATCAGGGGACATAAAGCCAGGGTTAGAGAATCCTAGAGTCACCCAGTGGGACACAGAGAGACCCAGAAAGATAGGCAGAGGCTCCCTGAGGTCTGTGGCTACTGAAACAGCTGTCTGTAGCTGTCTGGAGGGAGGGAGCAGGTCCCCACGTGGCCCTGACTGGCTGGCCAGGGAGGACAGTGATGCCATTGGAGGGTTTTGCTGCTGTCCGAAGACTGGGGTGTGTGTGGAGGGTTGTGTCCACCCAAGAAGCTGAATGGGTCAAGGGAAGTCAGAGAGGATGGTGAGAGCATGGGTTAGTAACAGGACATGATCTGACCAGGTCATCTTCTAACTATGGGTCCTCAGACTGCAGTTTCTTCTGCCTCCCCCCAACCCCCACCCCCACCCTGTTCACTCTGGACAAGGCTCCTCCCCATCTGGGTAGAATGTTATGGGAGCTGAGAATAGCCTCTGCTGGGGTCAAGGAAGGGAGGGACGCTGGGGACTAATTGCCCTAAATAAATGAGCAATTAAGGCTGTTAGAAGAAATAGCTAGATGCCCCCACCACCACCCTGAAATATCACCATGGCAACCACAGCCAGTTCCTCCCCAGAAAAGGCTGGGCCACTCGTTTGGCTTCCATTGCTGTCATTCAGACAGAAGGGTGGCCAGGATGTCTTCTGAAACAGAAAGGGTAGAGGAAAAGACTGGGTGGAAGGGGAGGCCGAGGAGTGCCTGGGATGACCTGCTGGCTCGAGACGCTCAATGATGGCTTGAAGTCAGACAGTAGGGCAAAGGGGAACAGTAGTGCCGTGTGCACACTTCATGGCTACTGCCTCCAATCCCAACAGCACTGCAGCCAGCGTGGTAGGGGCTTAGGAGTGGACGCTGCCAGCAGTAGACCTTGCCAGGTCCCCATCTCCTCTCGGCACCCCGCCCCTCCCCCTGCACTTCCTGTAATGGCGTCTCCAATGGGGAGCCCATTAGTCCTTCTCAGGGTAGTGCCTAAGTACTGTGGCTGATAAATATAACATGAGCCCATCGATTAGAACCCTCCTAGTCCTGCAAAGCATGACTCCCTAATGGCTCACCCTCCCCTCAGCCCAGACTCCCACCCACCCCCACGCAGGGCTGCTTTCCTGGCTTACTTAGAACTTAGAGGTAGTTATTACTGGAGCAGAAGGAGATGTGGGTAATCCCCAGAGCTCAGCTGGAAAGGCCCCTGCTTCAAGACCTACTTGGGCAAATCTGGGCCCCAAGATGGGCTGGAAAGCCCTCGTCCATCAGTCAGGGTACCAGAGAAGGTACTGGCTGTCCTAGCTTATAGGACCCCTGCCTCTATGAGATGCAGAAGGCAGAGAGCCCCTGCCTACTGTGAGAAGACACCAATCAGGCCTCCGAGGGCTCTTGTGGTGACTCGTAGAGAAGTCTGTGGTGCCACCAACTTTGACCTTGTCACCATACCCTCTTGGAACCCTGAGCCTCAGCTAGCCTTGCTGTACCTGTCCTAGCCCACCAAGCCCTGCCACCTTCCCCCAGCTTCCCCCCGACTCTGATGCCGACTTTCTGGCTTTGCTCCAGCCAACTGTGGGCTGCCACGCTCTCATTAGATTAGAGATCCCGAGGGGAAAGAGGGACCATCCGACTCATGGTAGGGGCTAGAAGGCATGAGTTATCTCCCCAAGCTTTCCAAAGTTGAGCGGGAGACTTCAGTGGGTGGAACCTGACCCTATAAGGTAATCAGACCAATTAGACCTTGTTAGCCACCAGTGTTGGGAGCTGACACCCCTCTGCACACCTTCCCACAACCTGAGTGAGACCCCTTGCCCCTGGAGCTAAAGACAGCCGCATGGAAGAGCTTTGACAGAGAAATCAGCAATAGCTCTTGCCTGGGTACCAGAGGGGGCTTCGTGGGTGGATGGTGGCCCAGGCCTGGGAGGGGGCTGCGGTTTTATTACACTGTGGCTCTGGGTGGAGGCTGCCCACAGAATCCTCTAACAGGAAGGCTGAGCCAGGCTGGCTGCAGCCAGGAAGTTCACCCTTAATGTGCCTCTGGCCCTGCTGCTATACAAATTCACCGCTTAAACAGGCCGGGTGGGGACCAGCCACAGAGCTTGCATTCCTCCGGGTGGGGCTTGGTGCCACGGCAAACCATGTACCAAGGATGCTGCCTGCCGGGCTGGGTGTGCTCCAGGGGTGCCTGTCTGCTGGAGAAGCTCCCCATAAGAGGGTGGGTTTGCAAGAAGCCATGGGTAGGTCTGACCCATTCTCTGTTATGTGCCCCACCCTGACCTTGTGCCTCACTTAAACTTCTAGTAGGCATCCCAACAAAGATGTGAGTTTTATATGTGTATGGTGTGTGTACACATGTGTATGGGGTATGAACGCATGTGTGTCCAGGCTAGAGGTCAACACCAGAGAGTCTCCCTCAGTCACTCTCCACCACATTTTTAAAATAATATTTTTATTAATTCTTTGAGGATTTCGTACAAGTATACAGTGTATTTTGATCACGTTCATCTCCATCCCCCTGAGTACCTCCCAGATCTACCCTATTCCCCCATTTCCTTCCTGACTTTATGTCCTTTGGGGATGTCAGAGACAGGGTTCCTCTGTGTAGCCCTGGCTGTCCTGGAACTCACTCTGTGGACCAGGCTGGCCTCAAATTCAGAGATCTGACTGCCCCTGCCTCCCCAGTGCTGGGATTAAAGGTGTGCACCACCACACCCCACTTGTCCTATTTTTTCCCCATTGGGTCAGATCCATGCTGCTCATGTACACGGAGGCTTGGAAGGCTGGGAGAGAACTCGGAGGGACCATCCAGCATCTTTCCAGTAGGGTCAGGTCTCTCTCCTTGTGTCCTCATATAACCCTGACTCCCCTAAAGGCCCTTCTAATCTAGTCAGGTTGCAGGTTAGGGCTTTAAGAGTTCACCGACAGCATCAGAGTGGCTCCGTCCTTCCCCATAGTGCACCCCAGTTGTGAAGATGAGTTAACTGGGAGTCCCCTTTCCAGCTGGCCATGCAAAGTAGCCCCTGCCCTTCCCTCGGCTCCCCACTCCTTCCTCCTTTGTCCCCCGCTCTCCCATCACTGAGTTTTAGGATGGGTCAGGAGCATCCAGAGGCCTCAATAGCCTGAATTCAGCCCCCAGCCCGGGATATATTTAGCTGAGTGCCTCAGACACTGGACAAAGCCACTTCCAAGGAGCTGGTGGGAACGGAGTTGGGGGTGGGGGTGGGGTTGCCCTTCCTGTTCCTTCCCCTTCCTGATATGGGGACCCCTCAGTTGCCCTTCTGGGGTTACCAAGAATGCCATTCACAGGGCAAGGGTCTGAATACGGGTGAATTGCTCTCTATTTCTAGACCATCTGCGAGAAGGGAGCTCTGAGGTTCTGCCCCTGCCTGAATGGGCACATTCTGGAGTTTTCTTTCGTATATTCACCACCCAGTTCAGTGACCAAGGGAGCTTTGAAAGAGATTTAACTGGCCTGGGGTGAGACCCTGTTATCTATCTATTTGTTTGGCTATATGTATGTCCATCCACCACCCATCCATTCATCCATTCATCCATTCATCCATCCATCTATCCATCTATCCATCCATTTATCTTTCTTTTTTCTTGGTCTTTCTCCTCTCCCTCTCTCTGTCTCTGTCTCTGTCTCTCTCTCTCCTCTTCTTTCTTCCCTTTTATCTCTGTCTCTTTCCTTTTTCTTCTTTTGGAAACCCTCCCTAAGTGAGTTCTCTGTGCACTATGGATAACTGTAGGGTCTTGGGCCCACATGCAGAAGTGCGGAGGAGGGGCTTGCTGGATTCTTCAGTCCCGCCCACCCACCCAGCCTATGGAATCAAAGTCTGTATCTCAACAAGCTTCCCCAAGGGATTCCCACGGAAGCTACAGTTTAAGAATCACTCTTCTAGGACCTTCCACTGTCATGAGCAGGACTCCAGATGTGAACTTCCCGGGGCTGATCAAGCAGCCAACTGCCGTGCCACCCCAACTCCGGCACCCCTTTAGCACAATGCTTTGGGGGCAGTAGCGTTATTTACTACTAATGCTTACCGATGCAAACATTAAATGAGGTAATATACATAAAGGCCTGACCCACCGCAAGGGCTTGGTTAACATCCGCTGTTCGTGCTTCCCCAGCCCCGAGTGGAAACAGCACTGTATTGGGGGAAAGGGGATGACTACCTACCTGTTCAGGCCTTCATCTTCATCTTTGCAGGGGGTCAGGAGTGGCCAAGTCCATGGATCCTGATTCCCCCTGGGAGGAAGGGTACAGTGAAGGACTGGAATCCCTTTACCCACACTGTGAAGCTGAGTGAAGTCATCCTTAATTGGGGATAAATCCAACAATTGTTCCTGAGGGGCAAGCAGAGTATAGAGTAGGCCTGAGATGTCCCAGAGAGGCCAGGAGGACTACAGATTGAGGCCACAGGAAAGAGTCTAAGGCACAGGGCTTTCAAGGCATCACAAGCTCCAGTAGACTCTCCCCAGATGGATGACCTACTCACCTCACCCAGCGGCACCCAGAGGAGACCTCCCTCCCAGTCCTTGGGGCAGACCCTGGTGGGCATCATTTCCCAAGTGGGCACCAAGTGGCATACAGAGGCTACAGGAGGGGGCCTCTGTGTGAACTGGCAACAACTGGCCCTTGGGTCAGGGCTGGAGGCCAGGGGGTCAGTGCTCTGTTCCCAACTTTTCCTCCCTCCTTGCCCCATGAGGAATGTGTCTCCAGAGATCCACCAGCTCAGCAGCTGGCTCTGGTTCATAGAGGGGCTGTGTCCTGACCCCAGGGCCCCTCTGAAGCTCCCATTGTCAGGCGTGGTGTAGAGGTGGGCTGGGAGCACATCTCAAAGGCCAAATGTTTTCCGAGGCAGGAAGGGCAGGGGCACGCTGGAAGAATGAGACCATGGGACAGCTATGTCTTTTTCTCTGTCACTCAGCTCTGAGCCTCTGTTGCCCAGAAAGAAGGGTCTCCAGGAGGAAGGACAGTCCTAGGGACAGCTACATTTGCCTGCCTTGACCCAACCTTCTCCCACAGCAGGGCAGGTGGGCAAGAGAGAATTAAAAGAACAAAAGCCAAACAACAATTAAAAAAAAAAAAAAAAAAAAAAGATGACGAAAATAATGTAAGCTAATGATATAAATCCTTACCGGGAGCCTAGCACTCTGCCCTGGACTTGGGTCATACTCCACCTTCAGGTCCAGAGATTATCATTCCGCGTGAGGCTTGGTGATCTTCTCAGGGTCACACAGAAAGGAGGGACCGAGCTAACTGAGTCTATGTCTCCAAAGAGCATGCAGATCAGGGTGACATGGGAAAGATTAAAGCAGAAGATGCTGCCTTTGTCCCCAGTACCTGCAAGGGACCCCCTAAGTCTCCAAAACACAGGTGAAAGCACCCTAAATCTTCTCCCAGCACCCTCCCTTAGCGGGGGTTTCCTAACCGCTACTTCTCCAGTCTTTAGTCTGAGGCACACTTAAGGACAAAGAAAGGTCCAAAGCTCATCTGCCCACTGCTCCCCACCTTCTGCAACTCTCCCAGAGGCCCCTGCTGGTATGGCGGGAAACACTTGGTTCTCCCCCCCCATTCCCCAGCCCGTGGGGCACCAGGCCAGCACTGCTGGAGGAAATAAAGGCCTGAAAGGAAAACACAAGATGTCACTGATGGTTTTGATGAAAGCACCAGGCCTTGCGCTCACATCTCACCACACACTGTGCTTTCCCAAGCAATCTTCCCCAGAGCCCCCCAACAGTCTGGGAACTGCCTTGTCTGGACCAGTCTCAGAGCTGCCACTCAGGCTCCTGGCTCTCCTGGACAGAGACAAAGCTCTCCTCCTGGGAGAGAAGTCGAGTTGGGAACATCCAGGGGCAGCGGGAGCTCAATGCGGTCAGAGCAATGTGAGTGTCTGGGCAGGTGAGCTTCCGCAGCACAGACACAGCTGTGGATCTGGGGCTTGCCGTACACATGCTGCAAGGCTGGGGTGACAGAGGAGGCGGCCTCATCATAACCCAGGGAGTGAGGGTGTTTGCTGTCCAGCAGGGAGACTAACAGCCTAGGGGAATGTGTAAGACACATTTGGGACTTCCTAGGGGGAGGTGGGAGGCCTGCCCTCCTAGGAGGCGCTGGGACAGCTGCTAACTGAAGGATACGCCTAAAAGGTCACCCCCAGCATATGGAGAGGGGTTTACAGGATCCAGGCTAACTTTCTGGAGGAGGTAGACTTGTTCTGGGAAGGATGGATAGAGAGGGCTGAGGGAGATGGCTGAGAAGGTAAGAGCACTTGCTGAGTAAGCATGAGGGTGTGATGCCTCCAAGCCCCCACGTGAAAAAAGATGGACACACCCATGCTGACACCCACAGGTGACTCCAGCGCTGTGGGGAGGTCACGGACAGGAGGACCACTGGGGCTTTCTGGGTGCACAATGACAGGCCTATGATAAGAAACCAGATGGCCAGTTCTCAAAAAGTGGTCCCAAGCTACTTTGTGAGTTATGGGAGACAGGGGATGCCCCTGCCTCGCTCCCAGCAGGATTAGTGAGGGAGGAGGTGATCTGTGGCTGTCTTATGTGAAGACACAGTCCTGGGGGGTAACTACCGCTCCTCATCAGTAGAAATTCCCCACCCCTCCCCTCTTCTCAGCCTCCAACACAGAGGCATCAGCTGTCTCCATGCCCTACAGTCCCTGGCTCCTCCCCTCCCCAATTCTCTTCCCCAAAGCCTCCTAGGTAATACTCCAAAAGCAGAACAGATTGTGTATCTCCCCCAGCTCAACAACCTTCTGTAGCTCCCAAGCCCACCTCCTTAGTCTGGCACCCAAAGCCAATCCTCCACTCAGCAGACCCTGGAGTCACACTGAAGCCTGAAGTCACCTCCAGGTCCCTGACAGCCTCCATCTAGCCCTGCCTTTATAAGGGGTCTGCTTATTTCTGTCTAGAATGTCCCTTTTCTCTTCCCTGAGAGCTAAATGCTGGACATACCTCAATACCCCAGAAAGACACCTCCTCCTTCAGTCAGCCCTTCCAGGTTCTCCTCCTCAGCAAGGGCTATGGCTCCTGGCTGTCTTTTCCTTTAAAATAGAAATCAGTATTGAGTGTGCGTACCCGGTATGATTGGGCACACATGCCATGACCCACATGTGGAGGTTAGAAGACAACTCTGCGGACTTGTTTCTCTCCTCTCATCTTTATGTGGGTCTTGGTGATCAAATTCAGGCCGCCAGGCTTGTGTGGCCAGTACCTCTACCAACTCCTGCTTTTTTTTTTTTTTTCCTTTTGTAACTGGATATGGAATATCGATGAAAACTAAGGGCCACAGTCCGTTGCTGCCAAGAAAGAAGGTCTACTGGAGACTGCCCACCCTCGGGGCTGACATTGTTGCGGAGCCAGGCTGTAGATCACGGCACCCCTGGAAGAGGGAGTAAGGGTGGGGTCACAGAAGCCTCTACTGAGCCTGGCACAGATGGATGCCAGCAGCCCCGGATAGAGCCCAGGCACCGAGTTGGCATGGCTCTGCCACCGGAGATGAGGGTGAGACAAACAGCAATTAGTGGAGTACAGGCTTGGGCTCTTAAGGCTAATTACCAATTAGATGGGGCTGGGCGATTAGCAACATGAAAGAGACAGTCAGCAAATAGTCACTGCCTGGCAAAGAGGAAGGCGGGAGTGGCCAATGGCTGGGTCTCCTAGTGGCTAGTACAGTTCAAGAGCTAGGAAGGCTCCTGGGTCCCCAAGGGGACTTGGGCAGAATCTTCCTTTTGGTTCCCAGGATTAGCTTCAGACTGGAGCCAATGGCCTGGCTTATGGATGATTCTGGGGTAAGGGTGGTGAGTGCTTTGCCATCCTGGGCCAGGTGAGCTCGGCAGGACAGAGCCCTGAGGAGCCTCCATGGCAGACGCCCAATCGGATGCATTTGTGTCTGGAAGGGTGCCGGCAATGCTGGAGCGGGGGAGGGAGGAGACAGAGGGAGGGAGGGAGACTAAGGACGATGGCTTCCTTCCTCCCTGCTCCTGGCTCAGCACTTCTTCCCTGTTGCTCTCCTCCCCCTCTCCCTCCCTTCACCTCCCCCTGCTGCTATCCCCCCAACCCCCACTCCCCCCACACATATACATCCCTACATCTCTCTACTGCTGGATTTGCTGGCCTTTCTGTCCCAGGCTCTGGCTCTGTGGGTCTCTCTGTCTCCTTTTCTGAATCCCGCTGTCCCTGTGTCACTTGGGGTAGGAAGTGGGCTGCAACAGGAGGAATTGAAGCTGGCCACAGATACAATGATTTTCTGACACCAGGGGTGGACCATTCCTGGAGAGGGAAATTGGGAATGAGGATGGCTTCTCACTACCAGGGTGGCGAGGTCATGTATGTGGATGATCCCACAGACAGACTCTGCTGGAGGCTCCTGGCTGCAGAGACCAGGACCAAAGCAGGTTCTGCTGGAGTACCGTCACACGTCTACCCTGCCACTCCTCCCCTTCTCCTCAGTGTCTGCTAGAACCCTGGCCAGCCCTGGAGGGCCAAGAGGCTGAGGGCACTCTCACCTACTAAAATGGCTTCCTTTTCAAGCTTTCCTAGACTGGCCTGGCTGGCTGCAGGGGCTGAGGGTGATGGTAGAGGCATCGTGTGTGCGTGTGCGTGTGCGTGTGCGTGTGTGTGTGTGTGTGTGTGTGTGTGTGTGTGTGTGATATGTTTGGGAGAACACAGGCAGGCCAGCACAACCTGCAGACACCATCTATGCACATGTCTTCTGGGTCCAGAGGAGGAAAGGATGCTGCTGTCCTGAGGGGGCACTTCGAAGGGAACAGAAGGGTGGAGAGGGGGGAGGCTGGGGGAGGAGGAGAGCTCAGTGAGTTTGCAGAGGGCGGTCAGAGGAAGGGTGTGTGGAGGAAGAGACCTCAGATCCGAAGACAAGCTTAGCAGTAGGCGTGGCCTAAAGACCTGCTGGGTGAATCTCCAGTCAGCTGGGCAGCTTTGACCATAAATGTGCTGCGTGGAAGATCAAAGCACCACGCGCTCCTGCCCCCATGTAGGTGTGGCTCCAGGGGCCCCTAGGGACAGGTGTCACACCCCCAGCTTCCCCTCCAAGCGGCTGCGTTGGAATCCCCCCGGAATCCTGCCGGCCACAGCAGGGAGATTGGCCACTTGTTGGGGAAAGGAAGAGGAGCATCTGCCAGCAGGAATGCGGAAGCAGAGGAGGAGCTGTCCCCAGGGTGGGGGAGGAGGAGGGCTGGGGCCCCTGTCAGGGCTTGTAGCTCTGTGCGCCTTGTCCTATCAACTCCCCACGCCCCCCCAACACACACACACAGTGGGTGTTTTCCTGGGCCGCCGTAGCCCTGCTGTGGTCAGAAAACCATGACCAAGCCAGTGGTCTACATCCCTGGCCTCTGAACTCACCCCTCAGCTATGCCCCCAGGACAATGGGTGTCTTTCTGCACAAGATGGGCACGAGGGGACCCGTCATGGGCTTGTGACCTGAGGGACAGGCCTGCCCTAGGCCATGATTAGCCTTGCTCACACTTGTGGTCACTAGCTGGCCTTAGGCCAGGGTGGAGGAAGGAGAAAGTGGGGCTGCCCTCACTCACAAGTCAAGGCCTGGGCATGAGAGGGTTCTACTGGGCATCCTGGAGCCTGGATAGCAGCTGCCAGGGCTGACCTGTCTCTGGTGCCAAGGCTCAGGGCCTCACGAGTGGACTCCCAGAGAAGGCCTGGGAGGCTGGAGGAAGAACTGAGCGCTGGTAACGGTCCAGGAGAGGCGCTGCCCAGCTCACCTGGAGCAGGCTTGGGGAAAGGGAGCTCCGAACACACCCTCACTCCTTCTCTCCCTGGTCCCTCAGGAAGGAAGGTTCAGTCTGATGAGAGAGGTGCTCACCAAACGGAAGTCAAGAGAAAGCCAGGGACAAAGGCGAGAGACAGAGAGATCTTATTGAGGGTCAGGGCTCAGAGAAGAAAAAGCCCAACCCAACCCATCAAGACACGGCCAGGAAGGCTTCCGAAAGTTGGGGGCAGGGGGGACTTGCTCTGGCTGGCGTGGCTTGGGCCTGGAAATGTACCAGGAGGTGTGGAAAAGACCACGGAGAGGCCAGTCTCAGCCATAACCGTAGCCCAGCACCGGGTGGGGGAAACCCAGGTTTCTGCCTGGAGCCCAAAGCCCTTTCCCGTCCCTTTGCAGCCCACACCCTTGGGCAGTGGAGAGATGGGTGGGGGGCAGGAAGCGCGGTTCCCAGACGCCCCTCGCCCTCGGTGGCCGGACAGCTGTTCTGCGCAGCTGCTGGGGACTTGGGGGGGGCCGGGGGCTGCGGCGGATTTGATTTGATTCAGGCCCCAAAATAGCCATTGTAGCAGGAAGCGGTCCCTTCCCCCCAGCCCCTCCAGGACACTCCATCCGGGGGCTGCGTTGACACCTTAGAGGTTCTACTCCTTCCCCGCCTCGTCCCTGATCTCCCCAGGCCCGGTCCTTTCTTCCCCGGCTCAGCTCGAAGCGCTTCACCTGCTGGCGCTGCGCTCCCTATTGCACCCCCCCCCCCCCCCGCTCCACACCCCTTCCTCCAGGAAGCCCGCCAGGGTCTGGGCCTCCAGCGCCCGCTCTGCCCACACAAGATCCCAGCTCCGCCTCCAGCCCTGAGCGTCTCGGCCGGCCGGGGCCTGTGGCCAGGCACGGGCGGGTTGCGGAGGGCACACAAAGACGCGGGCTGCCCCGGCCTTTGATGAGTAATGGCTATTCCCTGGAGCCACGATTCCACTCGGCCGCTTCGGCGCCCCCTGCCCCTCCCCACCCCAGCTCCTCAAATAAGACTCGTTTTTGTTCGCAGGACACAATGCGAGAAAATGTCACCCAGGGGGCGTGCCCCCTGGCCCCCAGCCCTGACAACCGGAGCTCTTAATCACTCGGCCTCCTTCCTCCCCAGCCTCCCTCCCCAGCAGCTGGTGGAGCTGGGGGAGGGGGCGGCAATCAGGGAAGGGAGGGGGGTGGGCAGGTACCATCTTCTTGCTCTGAATGGTCTTCCAGACGTATGTTCCCCTCACCATCTCCTGTATTCAATTGGTTCTTCTCTCTGCGGCGGCATCAAAACCGGCCAAGGCCTGTCTGTACCAGAGAGCTGGGAAGGGACTTCGGAGCGGAGCTCTCTCTAGAGCTTCTCTCTAAGGCTGCAGCAGAAAACTGTACCAAAGCTTGAGAAAAGTGCAACAGCGAAAGCAAAAGCATCCTCTAAAGTGGCAGCGGTGGTCAAGGACGGCTGTCTGTCCTCTCTCCGGGCACTGTGTCCAAGCTGGCCTGCCCAAGATGACCTTCCGGCTGAGAGCCCCGTGAAGCGAGACACAGGCAAGAGTCTTCCCATGCAAAGGTTCTGTGGCCAGTGGTGGCATTAACGATTTTCGAGACAGGGTTTCTCTGTGTAGCTTTGGTGCCTTTCCTGGAACTCACTTTGTAGCCCAGGCTGGCCTCGAACTCATAGAGATCCGCCTGCCTCTGCCTCCCGACTGCTGGGATTAAAGGTGTGTGCCACCAGTGCCCAGCTCCTAAACTTCTTCTGTATACACTTCTGGAACCTTCTCTGGGGAGGTCTTTTTCTCTTTTGATCCTATGTCTCGTTTACCAGCCAGGTGCATCGTCTCTCCCTCTCAAACCTGGGCCCACCTGCTTCCTTTCTTGGGCTCCTCAGACCCCCCCCTCCCAGCTGCACACACCAGCCCCCTCCCTCTGGCCTCCCTGCTTCCACTCCTGTTCCCCTACAATGCATTTGCCGCACAGCAGACAGAGCAATCTTTATAAAATGGAAATCAAATCATGTCACTTCCTCACTTAAAAGCCTCCACAGACTTCTTCCTTGCCCAGAGAATGAAACTCAAATTCTGCTGTAAGTGAAGGGGGGTGGGGGGGGGAGATTGACAAGAAAAAAGTATTTTGACTTTTCGCTGTGTGTGAGGAGGGAGCCCACGACACCCTGCGCCACCAAAATCAGGTGATAATGACAGGAAGAGGCTGATGGCCTTACTTTGAGGAATATAATAGACTGAACCGAGATCCCGTGTACCGAGATCCCACATGACGAAAGAAGCCACACTCCTTACCCACCTCGTCTCCTGCCCTTCTCCCTTTCTTTGACTCCATGAGATTCAGCAGAGAAAAGGGAGGATTGCAGCCCCGCATGTGATTTCCTAGACCATTTATGCAAGCATTTAATCACTCAGCACATGTATTGAATCCCTCCACCGAATCAAACTCTGGTTAGGCATGGCGGTACATAAGTAGGGATTATGGCCTAGCAGGGACCGGAGACAGATTACAGGGAAACATAAGATGTGTAACGGGAAGCCTGTCTGGAAACTTGGGGAAGTGATGTAGGGAGGACAGAAGGATACAAAAGAGACAAATGTTTGTCCTTGAACTCAGCCTTCATAGAGGAGTCAGGCAGAAGTCCAGGCTGGAATTCTTGGCAGAGAGGCAAAGTCCAGAACCCCCTGAAAGGCTGATCAGAGGATGGAGAGAAGTGTGGTAGACAGGTCAAGGAGCATGCTGGGAAATGAGCTTGGGCTGGGAAAGCAAGGGTCAGAGCATGAATGGACTCAGAAGCCTCGTTAGGACTTGGCTTCATCTTCAGACCACAAGGCTACAGAGGAGTTGCTGGGACAGAAATGTGCATAATCAGATTTGTGCCTCAGAAAGCACTCTCTGGCAGCAGAGAGAGATGATAGACCGGAGAGGGGACAGGCTGGAGTCAGGGAGACAGACTGGTTCCGGAAGAAATGGTGACAGTGGGGGAGGGGACATGTTCAGAGCAAGCCTGTCCAGACTTGTGAACATGGAGCGGAGAGGGGCATGTGAGACCAGAGAGCTTGATGTTAACACCTGGATTTCAAACTTAGGTGATTGGGGGAGGGATAGCCCTGGGTGTGTTGGAGTCAGATACCTGAGGGACATGCAGGTGGAAACCTGGACACCTAGTCTACACTTGGAGATGAAATGTGCCCTGGGGAGAGGGCCCAGAGGTCATGTCAAGAGCATGGACCTCCACAGATGCCCTCTTGGCATTCCAAGGAGGTCGCTGCTTCTCACCTTCCAGAGGAACATCCTCACACTGTGGGCTAGGAACTGGTGTATACCTGCAGAAACCAGTACCAGCCAGAGGGTAAATGGTGGTTCTGGGAATGAGTGGGTTTCAAAACCCCCACGACTGTGCCTTAGAAAACATCTGACTAAGCAAATCCTCACTTTTTTTCAGATGCAGAAATGAAGACTCCATGGGTAGAATGCCTTGCCAAAAAATGATTGCATTGGGGTGGGGAGGTGGAATCTGCATTTACATTTGACCCATGGACAATCTATTTCCATGGAGCATGTGTGTATCAGGGAGAGGGAGCCAGCGCACAAGGTGGGGGTGGGGTGGGATTCTGGGAGAGGCCTGGAGACCTGGGATGGCTCCCCTCTCCACCGTGGATGACTCCCCATCTCTAGAGGACACCACCCTGTACTCAAGGACACCGGCTCCTCCTAGTGGCTGCTGGGAACATTGCTTTTGGTCCCCTGTTGTTTGGAGCCGAAATCCCAAGAGCCTAGGAATCAGTTCCCTCTGATCCATCCAAACTGAGCCAAGTGCCAGTGACCCTCACCCCGGACAGACCCTCCTCCTCATGGAGGACACAGTCACCCTTAACACCCTGAAGAGCTGACCCACAGGTGCTTTCCTCCTCAGGGACAGAAATGTTCCCATGACTTCCAGCGAGGGGCAGGGAGACTTAAATAGCCAACCCACATCTGTGTCTCTCATGGCCGGCCGGGAGCTCCTGGAGGGCCAGAGCCACCCCAGCTTCACTGCTGTCTCCAGTGAAGGGAGACACAGGCTGAATACAGTGTTTGCAATGCTGGCGTTCAGATGCCACGAGAGCTAGAAGCCTATTCCACCCATCCACCTCTTGCTCCTGGCTGGAATACCCACACTCATTGAACCTCCACAGTTCAATCCGGTCATGAAATTAGTAGCTTATTTATTTCGGCGTCTGTGATCCAACCCAGAGTCTAGCATGTGCTAGCATGTCTAGACAAGGGGTCTGTGCTGAGCCACATTCCCAGCCCTTGTCATGTAGGCCTTTACATAAAACGGTTTCCAGGGCCTGGAGAGATGGGCTCAGTTGGTAAAGGGTTTGCCACTCAAACATGAGTACTGGGCAAAAGGTGAAGGGAGGCTGTACATGATTGT
>CABHPQ010174493.1:0-38813 GCA_902168405.1 Peromyscus aztecus
GGGGGGGGGGGGGGGGGGGGGTGGAAGAGGGAGGAGACGTGAGGGGGGAATCTGTGGTTGATATGTGGAATGAATAAAAAAATTCTTAATGAAAAAATAAAAATAAAAATCCAGATCCTGAGAACCTGTAAAAGACATTTTTTTCCCCTAATTATTAGGCCAACTGCTGTAACCAAATGACTTGCTCTTCCTTGCGTATTGAAAAGAAGGTAAAATCCTAAGTCAAGAGAGAAGTAAATCAGGTACCAAGCACTAAATTCTAGGAAACTGAATTGATTTTTCACGAAGTAGAAACAGTTTGGAAATTCAAGTATAACCGATCGTTTAAAGTCGTGTTATAACTAAAGCTCTCTCTGTCCCTCTCTGTCTCTCTCTCCCCACATCCTGTGTTTGTATTAAACTACCTTTTCTTTATATTATGTATATTGTTTCTCAAATAACCCTACTTACTGCAAGAAACACAAGGCATTTCAATAGGATTCTAAATAAAGCTTAATTAACCAGACACAAAAAAATAAATATTCATGTGTTTTACTTTTTTATGAATTACTATGAGAAAAAGCATTTAATGTGTGAACAGCTTCATAATTATTGGTGGGACTGTGATGACACAATAGCCAACTTAGCCAATGTCCCTCGGAGTATCATTTCCCTATTACATTTTTATGGTAAAATTAGTAAAAATGCTAAAATATTAAAATTGACAACATGGCAAAATAAGATAAAACTAGATTTAAAACATTTCCCTTTACAAACAATAATTCGTAGCTATTATCTTGTGACATTTATAGAATAGATATTTCCTTATTCCCTTACTTATTAGTGATAGTTTAAATATATGTTAATGGAGGTGAAACACAAAGGAATAGAATTTATTTTAAAGTGTATTCTAAGTAAAGCTTAATTAAAAAGTCACTACTTTTTATTTTAAGATTTTTAGGTTTATTTTTATTTATTTTATTTACATCTCTTTCTCTTTCTGTGTGTGTGTGTGTGTGTGTGTGTGTTTCTGTGTGTGTTTCTGTGTGCACCACCAATGTATGCAGGTGCCCAACAGGGGAAAAAAGAGTGATTCACATAGTTTGGAGTTATAGCTGGTTGTACGTCCCATGATATAGGTGATAGTGGGCACAATCGGGGTCTTAGGAGCACAGTAAGCATCTTAAATGCTGAGCTATCTCTGCAGCCCTATTTGAAAATGAAGGAACTTTACTTCACTCTTCTTCGCACTATGGCTCTTATGGCCTTTGGTGTTTCCTGCCCCTCTTCCTTGGTCATCCCAGAGCCATGGAAGATGAAATGTGTTACAAAGGTCTTATTTAGTGTCTAGCACTCCACAGGTATTTATTCTCCGCCCTTTGACCAGTTATGACTTTCTGTATTAACTGCCATATCCTGCAAAAAGAAGCTCTGATGAGGCTTGATATCCACATCAATCTGGGTATAAGGGTTAGAATTCTGAAGGTGCTCTGAAACTATATCCACTTTTGATTGATGTTTTTTAGACTAGTTTCTACATTCATTATTTTGCATGTGATATTTGAAGACTCTAAAATACTAGTTAATTTTGTTGAAAATATCATCAATGCTACTTGTAATGTAGATATATCAGGGTAATATAAAAAATGAGAACATTTAAGACTCTATCTAGTAAAACTGGCACCTATAATAACTAAAGACTGTAATCTCAAAGAAGAGAGATTATACAGGTTAGACCCCAATACCTCTACACAACACCTCCAAATGTGTTTGGTAGATTCTGCTATAGTTTTGATCTTAAATGCCCTCCCCCCCCACCCAAAGGTCCATATGCTGATGGTTTAATAGCCAAAGTTACAGTATTGGGAATTTATACAAACTCTTGCAGGCAAAAAAAGTGAGGATGGATTGTGTTTTTAGGAGAGATTATGGGATCCTGACCAGGAGTCATTCTTTTTTGTTTCCACAAAAAATAAATAAATAAATAAATAAATCATTTTCTCTGCCTCATTCTTCTAGTCCTGATATCCAACATGATGTGCAGTGGGTAAACCCAACCCAGTTCTGCACTGGGTTTCCAAAACATGGAACCCAAATAAGGCTTTTCTTGCTATAGATCGACTTTCCTGGGTATTTTGTCATAGTGAAATTTAAAGCAAGAACCATAGAGCCTATGTTAAACACACTCAGAAAAACATCTCAACAATCTTTACAAAAAAGCAGAAGCTATGAAGTCTCAAAGCTACTCCAAAATTCAGCATGAGTTACCTATGGTAACAGAGATACTGGAAATCAAGACCTAGAAAGATATTATGTAACACTAGCAAACAATCCCAGACAGAAGTTAGTACCTGACAAGGGCTCAGGTGCTGTGGAATGTCTTTCTATATGCTGTAAATATGTGTTCCTCTGATTTGTTAATAAATAAAGCTGTATTGGCCTATGGCAAGAAAGCTTAGAGGCAGGCAAGAAATACAGGCAGATAGACAAGAAGAGAAAGGCAGAGTGTGGGAGGAGATGCCAGCCACCCAAGAAGCAGGATGCCAGAAGACTAACTAGTAAAGCCACAGAACATGTGGCAAAATATAGATTATAGAAATGGGTTAATTTAAGATATAAGAGCTAGCTATCAAGAAGCTTGAGCCATAGGTCATGGCCATACAGTTCATAATCAATATAAGGCTTTGTATGTTTATTTGGGTCTGAGTGGCTGTGGGAATGGGCAGGACACAAGAAAACTTCCAGCTACATTCTGGGGAGTATGAGTTATGAAGACTAAGGCCAAAGCTGAAAACAAACAAGTTGGAAAGAAAAAACTAACAAGATCTTGAAACTAACTTTCAATGGCCTTGAGAGAACTGACCTTTGCCATACTCTCTTAGAAGAATGTTTAATCCCCTTTGAGTAAGACAACATGATCCAAAGATTCTCTGAACATTTGTACAATATCTGCCATTAATACAAAAGTCATAATAAAGATTTTAGTAGACACATACAAAAAAATAAATAAAAATAATTAAACAAATTGGGTATAATAACCATAAAACACAATTTTAAAACAAATATCATTGATGCAATGAGGAAAATAGAGAAAACAGAATATCAGTTTAAAACGTAAGTCCTTAAAAGGCCCTAGACATTAAAATGCAGCAACGAGTTACTCTGGTTTTTAGCTTCAGCATGTGAAGAAGAGTTTAGGAGATGTCACTCCAGTCTTTACAACAAGACAAAGCAGGACAAAAGAAAATCAATGACTTTTATTGAACTCATCAGAGAAGTGAGATTAGAGGGTAAATTGCCACCCTGAAATCTGGCAAGCCAGGCAGCTCACAAGTCACAGCCAAGAACTGCTAAGTTGGAGTAGGAGCCTCGGCGATCAGAAATGTGTGGGAATACTTGAACCACAATTCTGACGAATTGAATTATGGTGACTATATGAAATTTCTGTGGACCCAGTCTCAGGAGGAGCTTGATGATTTGCAAGCCCACTACTCTCAAGGTAAACGCTAGGAGAAAAATTCGTAAGTCTGACAGAGGAAGGAGAAGAATAATAGTAATGGTTGAATATTCTCGGAAAGTTGTATGTGAATAATTCCTCTTCCCTAAGGGGGAAAACTTCCAGAGCTTCATCTCAAGTAGAGAAAGGAAATAAATGGTTTAGTCTCAGGTCTCATCTAACTCTCAAAATCCACAGGAGATTTATTTATTCACTTTTAGAAAGCTACAAACTGGGCAAACATTTATGTATGTCGTAGCACAATGCCTTAGATTTGCAAACACTAACATTTGGTTTCATGATCATAGAGGGCATGCCCACTGTATTCCTTTATACAACAGTACTAGAGCTATAATTGTACATTACAGCTGAAATACCTAAAATACACAGGTTTTCTCCTAGAAGTAATACTTAAGGAAATCTGGAAATTAGGAAGACAGAAATGAAGACACCAAAGAAAGAGAGTGTCAGCCTGTAGATCATGGGAACATAAAGTCTCACACTGAACATGAAGTCTTACACTCAGTGCCCGTTTACCCAGGTTTACTGTTGAATGAATATGTGAGACTTTCAAAAATAGCAATTGTCAACTTGATCTAGACTCCTCAGAAGATGAGCCTCTGGACATTTCTACAGGGGATTAGCTTGATTAGGTTATTTGAGAAGGGAAGACATGCCCACTACAGGCAAAATCATTCCCTGGGTGAAGATCTGGACTGTATAATGGGGTCCAAAGGTCTGAGTACATGCATTCATCTTCCTCTCTTTCATAAATACAGATGCAACTTGACCACCTACCTCAAGTTCCCATGGCCATGACTTCCTCACAACAGTGGACTCTGCCCATGTACTGTGAACCATAAAAAACCCTTCCTCTCTTAAGTTACTTTTCCAAGGCATTGTATCATAGCAAAAGGAATGTAACTAAGAAAGCATATTAGCAAAATTAATTCAGTGATGCACAAAAAGAAATACACTTCATGATTAAGTAAGATGTAGCAGGAATCTTAGAAGGTCTTATTAATAAAACCAAACCTGAGGCTAGTTATTGGGGTGAATGCTGGAGGATCAGAGAAGCAGAACAAGCCACAGCTTCCTCACCTCGACAGTTCCTCAGCTGATTCTGTTTCCTCAGACTGGATGCCTCTGAGTCCTCATCCAGAATGAATCTCAGCTGAACTGCTTAACCAGCCAAATGCTTCTAGTTTCTGGTTCTCACGACTTATATACCTTTCTGCTTTCTACCATCACTCCCTGGGATTAAAGGCTTGCTTTCTGGGATTAAAGGCATGAGTCACCATGCTTGGCTGTATCCTTGAACAGATGGCTTTCTGCCTCTGGAATGCTAGGATTAAAGGCATGTGCTACCACTGCCTAAACTCTATGTTTAATATTGTGGCTGTTCTGTCTCTGACCCCAGATAGGTTTATTAGGGTACACAATATTTTGGGGAACACAATACCACCACAGTAAGTTTTATTACAACCATTGAAAACTGATAGATTCAGTCTACCACACCAAAAACTATAGAGGAAAAATGATGGGATCATCTTCACTAATGAGGGAAATCTATTGATAAATACCATCAAGTTGGTGGTACTTCAAGCATCTTTCTACCCACAAGGAACTTTCCAGAAATAATTAAGATGCAAGTTCCTTCCTGTCACCTTTCTGTCAGCTTTTGATCTTATGTGTGCTCTCCCTATGTTTTCACATGCTGTTTGTCAAGTCACATGAGGCAGTTGTGGGATATATTTGAAATTAAGTGGAATTTTTTTTTCCATAATAAGTATCTCAAAATTACTACCACGGAGAGTGCTGTTTCTATGAAGCAGCCTCTGTGCAAAATGCTGCCTGTTCTTGGATGCAGAATCCCTTGATGAGAAGCAATCGCCCTGCCAAAGAGATTTGAATATGATCTGCAGAGGGACATTTTATACTCCCCTAGGCTATAAGAAACACTTGCAGCTTGGAATTAGCTAACGACCGATGAGATACCTGCCTTTCCAGCACCAAGAATTTCCTGGGTAGACTATTTCATATGCTCCTGGACGCAGTAGCTCATGGGCATGCCTGCTTAATCACTTTATCTCCAAATTTGTGTGGGCAACATCAGCTTACCATGAGGATTTTGAAGCCAGGGAAAACAAACATGTGGAAATAAGGCAAATCCTCTCTCTAACTCTCTGGGAATAAGCTGCACAGAAGGCTGAATTTTCAAAGTATTTCAAAGCCTCCCTTCACAGCATATGAAGGATTGGGACTGTGTCATTACAAGAGTCAGTGATGGAAATGGAGCAACGTATCTGTCAGTACATATCCCAACAGTATGATGAAAATGCTGCCCACAGCCAAAGTTTGCTCTTGGCTTTTTCAATTAAAATATGTAAAGCACTAAATGTGGGAGCCAATATGGGGATCTAGATGTATAAGTCTCACATTCTTCAGGGAAGATGCACAATTAGGAATCCAATATATATCCTCTTCTGTGACTGAAGAGGAAGCTTTTCTCCAAATCTTACCAAAAAAAAAAAAAAATTTTCCCAAGAAGCAAATGAGTCTGCTGTCATTTGAATTTTTTTAAATTTTATTTTACAATATAATTTAATTCTACATATCAACCGTGGATTCCCTTTTTCTCCCCCCTCCCGCACCCTCCCCTTCCCCCAAGTGCACCCCCCATTCCCATCTCCTCCAGAGCAAAGACTCCCCCAAGGATTGAGATCAACCTGGTAGACTCAGTCCAGGCAGGTCCAGTCCCCTCCTCCCAGGCTGAGCCAAGCATCCCTGCATAAGCCCCAGGTTTCAAACAGCCAACCCACAAGAGTGCCTTCAACTATTACTTTTGCATCAAAAAGCTTGTAACAATATAGACAAAGGACAGTAAAGAGCAAAGAATTCTTCAGCATGCCGATGTCTAAAGTAGTTACAGTGACTGAGTACAACATTGAACAGTTTTCAACATGGAACAAAGCATAGAACTCAGCAAAGAGGATTTCAAGAATCTAGAGCAAGATAAAGAATTCTCACACTTGACATTAAAAGTGTACATGTACAGGGAAAATGTGATAAGCTTTGACTCCTCAAAATTCAAAGCTATTGCTCTGCAAACTTTGTGTCAAGAAGATAAAAAGAGAAGATATAGACTTGATACACACATTTAACAAGGACTTGATAGCTAGGATGTGTAGAGGCAGAGGAACATAAAGTTCATAACCGCACATACACAGATACACGTGGAGAGACACAGTTCCCACACATACAGGTGTATACTCTACACACACAGAGGCGTGTAGAGGAATACACAGTTCACTCACACATTCAAGGGCACACAATTCACATACAAAGACAGAGGAAAACATAATTCACATATAAACCCATGCAAACTCACATGCAGAGTGACTCAGTTCACACATACATACATGAGAATACACAGTTTACATACACATGCATACATGCATACATCCATACATACATACATACATAGGAACACATAGTTCACATTGATACACAGAGCAACACACAATTCACATACATACACAAGGAATATACTGTTCATTCACAAACATACATGCATAGAAACTCACAGATTACACATGCACACACAGAGGATCACACTGCTCACAGACACACACATACACAAACTCCATTTCCTTGTCCAACTACCCATGTATGGAGCTCTCAGAGTACACACTGAAAGAGGAAGCTTCTAACTACATTTGAAAGACCAAAACTAGGAAACAAGCCAAATCAACAGATGTTTAAGATGATGATATTCTCTGGCACTCAAAAAAGTTAAATTATGAAAAGGATAGTAGGGACAGATCACATGTTGTCAGGACAGCCCATGCTGAAAGTACCAGAAAAAAAACACATTCTAGTAAAACCCATCTGTGTAAAATTTCCACATATGAATACATTAACAAATCACACTGGCAAAGATTCGGGACCCAATCTGAAACCAAAAGTGATTTACTGAGTCACAGGAATGTTTAACCAATACAACGTAGTAAGAGCTATGCAAAAAGATCAGCCCAGTTTGATGGTATTAAATCTGAGAACGATGGAAACTCTGATGCTTAAGAGTCTATGACCTGGAAACGAAGATATGGACCAAATATGGGGAAAACAGTTATTAAATGAAAGCCAAAATGGTGTCTGAGGAGCCTTAATACAGAGCAATAAAGTGAGGAACCCATGTGCTTTTAGATTAGGCATTCTCCATATCAGACATATGCCAAATTATCAAGATCTAAAATAACCTTACTGAGCTAATTTCCATTTTATAATGATGAAACTGAAATTGTGAGAATAATTAACCATCTTGAATTTATGTCACCAAGTCAGAACTTACTCCGTCTCTAACAACAAAATGTTTGTTTCAACGAGTGAGGCTTCAATGTTGCTGATATCCTTAGAAGCTCTTATATTCATTGTCTCCTCTTTGTATGGGATGGAGCTGTAAGATTCAGACTTGTAGATTAATTTCCATAGACACCTAACAGCTGAGTTCCATGTGGAGACCAATCCCTTCAGAAACACAATGAGTTCCCTGAAATTACAGAATATTGTGCGGATAGATTTGGATTTCCTGATGGAGGTTGTTGAATTTCAAGTCTAATGTTCTTTCTATGGCACCAAACAGTCATTTCTGCAGCTCCACTCTACCAGATCTGACTCAGGAAGTGGGGCTTGTGTAGATGCAGAAGGTGCAGGATTACAAACAGTGCTAAGGAGCATGGGTTCTGGAGCTCCTATGATGAGTTTGCAAACAGGAACTGTTCTTACTTGATGGGATCTCAAGAAAGTCATGTAATCTCTGTGATGCTGCACTTACCACAGTTTTTAAAATACTGGCAATAGTGCCACAAGACCATCTACTAAAGTTTAGGTAAATAGTCCTGGCATATAATAGGTGCTCAGTGATGTTAAATAAAATGCATGGCTACAAGAACACTGAAAGTCATCATTGTGTAATGAATGTTAATTAAGCAAAAATAAATGCAAAATACAAGGAAAGACAAAGAATATAAAATGGGGTAGTGAGTGTGGTTAATATATATCATTTTTATTTGTATTATTATTCATGTTATGCTTTAGTGAGTTCATAAAATAAAGTTGAAGGCATTTCTAGTAATGTACATAACTGCTGTTCCATATTGAAAATAGATATCTATGCAGAAATAAATTGATGTTTGTATAGATACACATGATTCAAAATAGAGCCTAGCAAGATGACCCAGTACAGTAGATAAAGGTACTTGCCACCCAGTGATGCAAGCCTGACAGACTAAATTTAATCTCTGGAATCAATGTAAAACAGGAATGAGAGAATGGACTCAAAGGTTGTCCTCTGTCTACACACACACACACACACACACACACACACACACACACACACGCACACACACGCACACACGCACACACACATTAAAAACCCATAAAACACAAAATCAGAAACGACAATATGTAAGCAAAAGACCAGTAAGGTAAAAAATATCCAAATAAAGCATTATAAGTAAAAAGAAAGAAAAACTCCAAAATACCATGGTTATCAGTTACCCATGAAGCAGGTGAAGAGTCTCCCAGAGAGAGTCCACGCTGCTAGTTACACATGATACTATGAGACAGTACTTCCTCCTGTTTTTGTTTCCTTTTAATTATACTTATTTATTTTGTGTGTATATGTGTGTGAACACATGAGTGTTACAGTGGAGCTCATAGGGCAACTTGTGCTCAGAGAGCAACTTGTAGGAGTGGATTCTCTCCTTCCATTTCGTGCGTCCCATGGCTAGAACTCAGCTGTTAGGCTGGCGAGTGCCTCTACCGTTAAATCATCTCCTTTCTTGATTCTCAAAAGCACTATGACCACTGGCCAGAACGAGATACAACTCCTGGCACTTAGTCAATTTTCAGCTAGATAAAGACATTTCAAAGACTTTCTAGCAAAGGCCACTGTAAGAATTGGAATGTGACAGGAATAGACACACTTCTTAAATGGTCAACAGGAACTCTACAGAGTATAAGAAGGGATGGGTCAATTCCAGTCAGAACAGCATCACAGAAGGCAGACATCATTACAGACAAGCATTACAGAAAAGCAAAACATCAGGATTACAACAAAAGTTTGAGAAAGCAGAGGATCCATTAGATATACAGAAACGAAGAAAGTAAATGGGAAGAAGACAAATTCATGTCTGCCTTTTTATTAGAGTTACTGTGCACACAATGAGGCAGAAGAAAAGAACTTCCTGACAGGGGAGGTGCAATAAAAAACTAAAATAAGAAGTGGGCTGCTACACGCATTCTGAATTATATATCATATAATTCTTCCTTATGATGGCAAAGAATGACTTATAGGTTAGTGAGGGAGCAAGCATGTTGCTTAGAACAACTCTTTGCATCTGAAATTTGTAAGACCTGTATCTTGATAGATTTGGGGTTGATTGATTGATTGATTGATTGATTTTGAGATTAAGTTGCATAAACGAGGGATGGGGGAATGAAGCTTGAAGGAGTAGTAAACAAGTATCTAAGCATGCAGGCTCGGTTATGAAGGAAAAGTCAAACAAACAAACAAAAAAAAGGAGATGAGGACATTGAACAGTTAAAGATGGTATAGACAATTCAACAAAATTGAAAATCTTTTTAAAAATTGAAAAAAAATGGAGTCAAATTTGAAAAGAATAAAGACGAAATGAATCGATGAGCGCTTGATCAAGGAAACTCTGATCCGAAATACACTGGTGGTGTTTACCTGAGAGGAGGTCGATTGAGACAAACCGTAGTCATAAAAATTAGAGTTTATAAAATAGAAACAAAAGATTGTGGAAACTTCTAGACAGGAACCACATAATGAAAGAAATGGATCCATTAAGAAAACTGAAATCCTCCAGAGATGGTTTTATTTCCCCATGTTAGTGTTTTAAATATGCATAATACAGATAACCAGAAATTTAGCAATTAAAAGAGCTGAGGGGAAGCGGAGTGAGATGATTTCAGTGAAAATTCAGATTCAGTTCTGAGAGAAATATTGACTACAGTGCTGTGAAGGAATGAGAAGAAAGACAGCGTGGAAATTTACACAGGCACAGGGACTCGTGATGGGAATCTGAGACGATTCCTCTGTGATATACGTCTCTCTCTCTCTCTTCCTCTCCAAAGAGAGAATTTGAGCTTCTGCTGAGCATGCAGAGTGTGGTGAGAGGAGCGGGAAATGTTACAAAGCTGAAAAATTATTTTAAGTCATTGATTACACAGGTGGTCAAAGGGTCAGTGATGCTGATGATTATAAATGAATGGTCCTATTGATCAGCCTGCTAGTGCAGAGCTTACTCTACAAGGTTCAGCAACCTGCGTAGAGATATAAAGAAAGCCAATATTTGAGTCTTCTACATGCTGAGCCGAACTGGGGAATATAGGCATACAGATAGAATTGTGAGTGTGTCAATCAGATAGTCATGTACCACATAATACCATTTCAGCTATCAACAAGGTGCACATATGACAAGGATTCCAAAAAATATATAGTGCAGCTGAACAAAATGTAGCTATTCTCACATTGAATGTCAGAGCACAATGCATGCCTCACAAATCTTTGGTATTGCTGGTATAAACAAACCAAAAATCTGCATGAAACGAACCTACACGCAGAATGAGAGCCTAGCACAATCAATAATGAACACTGTATAATACTTTACAATAAGAATCAAGTAAGCTTCTACTTTGTTATCATCATCTCATCATTACATAGAAACATGAGTTCCTTAAACTTACATTTATAGAAGTAATATCTATAGGAGGCCTGCCTTTTTCTGAATAGAAACGGAGGAGTGGATGGGGAAAGCAGAGGGGAAGTGAGGAGGGGAATTGGGAGGAGAGGAGGGAGGAAAACTAGAACCAGGTTGTAAAATGAATAGATAGATGCTAGGTAGGTAGATAGGTAGGTAGGTAGATGATAGATAGATAGATGATAGATAGATAGATAGATAGATAGATAGATACATAGATACATAGATAGATACATAGATACATAGATACATAGATAGATACATAGATACATAGATACATAGATAGATGATAGATAGATAGATGATAGATGACATATAGATACATAGATATATAGATGCACAGATACACACATAGATAGATAGATGATAGACAGATATATGTTAGATATATAGATGATTATAGATAGATAGATGATAGATGATAGAAAGATAGATGATAGATGACATATAGATACATAGATATATAGATGCACAGATACACACATATAGATAGATAGATGACAGATAAAAGCTAACCATAATATAACCTCACGCAGTTCTTCTAGGAAATAATCCAGAGGGAGGGACTTGCTTATTTTGTCTGCCATATTTTTTATTTCAATTATTTTATCAAGTGAAAAAGGTAATAAGAACAATTACCTACCTTGTATCCAAATAAATGATTGCAATACCTATAAAGAGATAAATCTCTCCACAGAAATTGATTAGAAAATGTAGATATGCAATGAATAAATTGCAATAATTCATGTTCAAGTTCTTAAAAACAAGATGAATATTTGGAAATATGAGCATAATATAAAAATGCTGGTCAGAAAGCATGACCTATACCACTAAAAAGTCAATATGCTCAAAAAAAGTATGACCTTAGGCATCTAACTAAAAATAGTTACATGAAGATTAAAAACAACACTTAAATATCAGAGATTCAAAGGTGCCTGCATGTGTGATTAATATTTAGTACTTATGATTTATAACAGATTACAGTAGTCAGAGGTGAGAGAGCAGGGTGTAGAATTATCGTAGAATGTCAAGGGCTAAATAGAATGTCTCTGCTTTGTATTTAAAGACAAAAATTAATACATAAGTTACTTTCCTGACACACATAACATTCTTTTAGACATTTTATTATTTTATAATAAATACCTTACCAATCCATGCTATCACTTTCTTTGGAAAATATGTAAAGGAACGAGATATTTTTCTCTTTTAACATCAAGGATAATCTTCTTATGAAAATATTCTTAACAGTAGTAGAATTTTGACTGCCTAAACAGTGACAAAAATGGTTACAAACTTTTTTAAAGAAAAAGCATTCCAGTCTCTTGTCATAAAATTGGAAAAAGAGATAGCCAGGCATATTTTGTTTTATGGAAGGGATAGGTTTGTTATAAATTAGCTAAATGCACATTTTATACCCAGAAAAAAACATAGATCCTAATCATTTCATAGCAGTTTTCTTTACCACAAAATTTACACTACATTTTAAAAATGTTATTTGATCCTTATGTAGTCAGAAAATGACTATGAAAATGAAATCACCCCAGGAGATACTTATTTTAAGCAGTATATGCAGAAGTTCTGATTTGAATTTGACAACATTTCAGGAAAAAGTTGCTTCATATCTGTATCTTTAAAAGTGTCCACAAAGTGAAAAGTATGATAAAGAAAAATGGAAATACCATAATTCTAACTATATAATATTTTACTTAATATATGATAATATATTAATGTCTCTAAACAAGAGAACCAAAGTATTATTGAAAATATCACAAATTAACTCATTGACTGAAGTCAAACATTAGTTGAAGACCTATTGTCATTCCCTCTGCGAAGTACTGATGAGACTAAATGAAATATCTATTGGGTAATTGTCTTTGTAGCTTTAGCATTGTTTTTCTGGCAACATAACCCCAAACTAAAAATAAACAAGGTATTAGCTAATGATGAGCTACATCATATATCTTTTATTATTTTACAATAGTGTTAGTCCAATTATTAATTACTAGACATAGGCACAATAACTATAGTACTAATGACTTAAAATGAATCAATCAAGCCCCAGCTGCACTACTCATACCTGAGAACAAATGCAGAGAATTAACATACACAGGCACAAACTTGTGCCATGGAAACCAACAAGAATACAAGGCACATAATACTTTAAAAGCAGAAAAGGAAAGAATTAGAGAATGCAAACAAAAAGCTTTCTAGCCATCTTACTACAGGGGTGACTTAGAAAAATAATGGGAAGAAGGTAACAGGAAAAACCAGATGACAACGTTGCAGTTTTGATGCTTGCCAAAAGCAAGTAATGATGACTCCCACCAGGAAAAGCTAAATTGAGAGTTGAGAAATTGCATGAAATGGGCATAAAATGGAAGACACTGTGTTTTTGAGCAAGGAACAGTGCTTCTATTACGTCCTTTTATATACAACATTTCCTATTTGCCCAGGATATGTAACTCAATCATTATTACATAACAGAGAAAACTCAGTCCTCTATCCATCACACATTTACTGAAATGGAAAACAAATAATACAGAAAGTTAATGCCGTGAAAGGAGTAATTTTCCAGTTATACTAGACCTGAAATGAATCAATAAAAGAAGAGAAGTGTCAGTATATGCGCACAGGAATAAAAGTTCTGAATAAAATCATTAGCCCAGAAAAGTGCCCATAAGAAAAGGCAATGGGGATTATCACACTGGGCTCAGAGAAGAGAGGTTATTTTTTCCAACCTTGCCATGCACTGATGAGGCAATTCAATCAAAAATATAAATGAATAAATGATGCATTCATAGTCATCATGCAGGGATGAGAGGTCTATCACTTACATTAGCCGTAGATTCCCAAAGAAAGCATTTCTGAGCAAATACAGCATAACATATCAAACAAACACTGGATTAGACTTTCAGTGGACACTTGACTTCCTTCAGATGCTCCATCTTGGCAGGATACTAGGGCAGATGATGCTGATTGCAATGGAGCTGAGGCCAGACCCAGAGGCTTCTCTCAGAAAATACACCACCACGCAAGCAGAGGCAAATGAACATCCGTGAAGCGTTTCTGGTTTGGGCTTAGTAAAACAACAATGCACTTCTCAACTTAAAAATAACATTGTGCCGGGCGGTGGTGGCACACGCCTTTAATCCCAGCACCCGGGAGGCAGAGGCAGGCGGATCTCTGTGAATTCGAAGCCAGCCTGGTCTACAGAGTGAGTTCCAGGAAAGGCGCAAAGCTACACAGAGAAACCCTGCCTCGAAAAACCAATAAAATAAAATAACACTGTAAATACAATTTAAAAATGGAGAGCCTTAAGTGACCGACTTCTTCACAACACTGGATATCAAAGGCAATTTTTGGTACATGATTGAATTAACTTAAATTTCATATTCTTTTGTTTAAAAAAACTGGATACATTAATAAATACAAGGAAAATAATATACAAGAAGTCATTGGACAATGTAGTACTGTGAGCATTAAAAAAGCAGAGCAAACCTAAAATTAAACTTGTACTCATGGGCCAGGCAGTGGTGGCACACGCCTTTAATCCCAGCACTCAGGAGGCAGAGCCAGGCGGATCTCTGTGAGTTCAAGGCCAGCCTGGTCTACAGAGTGAGATCCACGACAGGCACCAAAACTATACAGAGAAACCCTGTCTCAAAAAACCAATACAAACAAACAAACAAACTTGTACTCATGCTACAGATGATAGATGATAACCAGATGAAAAATATTAAAATGAACACTAGCCAGTAGAGGTGAAAGCTCTAAGTGATCACCGGCTCAACTTAATTATTCAAGGGGGTTTTGTAGTTTTTATTTTCAGGAATGGTGTTTGCAGTCAGTTGGTGGAGAGCAGCCTGTAGCCTTTGCAATAGCCTGTGTTGTTTGAGGATTCCCATAGAGGCCCTCTGGCCAACAATTCATTTAGATGTAGTTTATTCTTGGTACTGATGCTTCATTTGGTGATGTGAGATGGCCAGTAGGGGCTCTGTCTTCCCCATTCCTTGGTGAGTTCACTTAGAACATCCTGATGTTCAGATAAATCTAAGAAGCTTCTAATTCATTACATTTTCATAAGACCCCTTAAGCAGCCCTTAATTTAACCTGTGTTTCCTCTGTTGCCTCCCTCATCCCCTCCTTCTCTCCACCTCCCCATTTGATCATCCAGTTCCAGTACATGCTCATCATCAATTGATACTTCATACTTACGTATTCTATTTCCCATTCCTAGGAAAATAAATCCCTCCCATCTTGTCCTTTGTTCTATACCTAAGCTCTGTGGTTCTACAGATTGTAGCCTGCTTATTTTGACTCAACAGCTAATATCCACATATAAGTGAACACATACCATATTTGTCTTTCTGGGTCAGGGTTACCTCCCTAAAGATGATTTTTTTTCTAGTTCCAGCCATTTGCAAATTTCACTATATCATTGTTTTTAAGATGGAGCAATATTCCGTTGTATGAGTGTATTATGTTTTCTTTATCCATTGACAGATATTTAGGTTGTTTCTAATTTCTGGATATCATGAAGAGCATAGCAATGAGCATGCTTGAACAAGTGTCTCTGTAGTAGAATAAAGTGTCCTTTGAGTATGCCCAATAATGGTATAGCTGGATCTTGACTGATTTTCATAGTTGCTGTATGAGTTTGGACACCCAAGAGAAATTGATGCATGCTTCCCTTATTCTATACCCTCAGCAGCATGAGCTTTCATTTGTTTTATTGATTATCACCATTCTAATAATAAGTGCAAGATGAAATCTTAAAGTAGTTTTGGTTTTTATTTCCCTGATAGCTAATGATGTTGAAGATTTCTTTAAATGTTTCTTAATCATTTAGTTCTCTGTTTTGAGAATTCTCTCTATATAGCTGTACTTCATTTTCAATTGGGTTATTTGTTTTCTTAATATCCAGGTTTTTGAGTTCTTTATATATTTTTAATATTAGCCCTCTATTCAATGTGGGGTTGGTAAAAAAAATTCTCTTTCCATTCAGTAGGGACTGATTTTCCCTAAAAATGGTGTACTGTGACATGCAGAAGTGTTTTAGTTTCCTTGGGTCCCATTTATTAATTGCTGATCTTACTGCCCATGCTACTGGTGTTCTCTTCAGAAAGCCTTTCCCTGTGCAATGAGCTCAAGACTATTCCCTACTTTCTCTTTTATCACATTCAGAGTAAGGAGCCTTACAATGAAGTCTTTGATACATTTGGAGTTGACTTCTTTGCTAGGTAATAAGTACAAATCTATCTGGATTCTTCTATATGGAGACATTCAATTGGACCAGCACTCATTTCTTGAAGATGCTGTCATTTTTCCAGTGTGTGTTTCTGGCTTCTTTATGAAAAATCAGGTGTCCATAGATGTGTGGATATGTATCTGGGTCTTCAAGTTGATTCCATTGATTAATGTGTCTGTTTTTGCGCCAATAACTTGCTGGTTTTATTATTATATCTCTTTAGTACAATCTGAGGTCCAGAATGGTGTTGTCACCATCAATTCTTTTACTATTCAGATGTGCTTTAGCTGTCCTAGTTTTGTGTGCATGTTTCCATATAAAGCTGAAAATCGTCTTTTCAAAATCTGTGAAAAGCTGTATTAGAATTTTGTAGGAGTTGCATTTAATCTCTATATTGCTTTTGGTAGGATTATCATTTTTACTTATTAATCATACCAATCCATGAGCATGGGAGATCTTCCCACCCCTTGATGTCTTATTCAGTTTTTTAATTCACTGTTTTAAGTTATTAACAAACAAGTCTTTCGCTTGCTTGGTTAGAGTCACCCTGAGATATTTTATATTTTGAGGCTATTGTGAATGCTAGTGTTCTTGGTACTGGTACCAGGAGATACTCCAAAGGCTTCCAAAGGAGGAAAGTAAGCATTAACATAGCTACAAATCACTCAGTCTACAATGGTGTTCTGTCTGAAGATACACCAGTGTGATGGTGGCTGAACTCTTTTGAGAAGAACCAAAATTATCTTATTTGATTGAAGGCCATCTCCATGAGATGGAACCCATACCAGATGCTGCTTTGGTGACCAGCAACTGAGACTATATAGCCTACAGCTCTTGGCGTGTGGGATGACTTATCCCTAACAGACTTGAGGGCCAGCAGGCCCAAACAAGTAAAACAGATACTTTCTGAGAGCCAACCTGGGTCTGCCTAAGGGTCTTAGCAAAAGCAGCTGAAACATGATCTGAAGATGACCTGGACCAATGAGAGGCAGCCATGTCACACCAGCAGATGCATATTCATCAGACCTTCCCCAGGGTGTGAAGGGTATATAAGGCTTACCTCTTCCTCAATAAACTGAGCTTGTTGTTTTTGACATTCTCCCAGAGTCTTTGTGGTTTGACTCTGAGCCTACTTGGCCCCCTCCCCCAAAGGGAACAACAGCACAGGACCCTGCCACATCAGGGAAATTCAAATAGTGCAAAAGAAACAAGAAAGTGACGTTCTGCTACACTCATAAATCAATGCCTTGCTCAACCATCATCAGAGAAACTTCTGCCTGCAGCAGATGGGAACAAATACAGGGATCCCGTAGCCAGAAAATGTGCAGAGAGCGAGAGACCTTGGAACATGCAACTTCAAATGGGATGTTCCCATCAAATCCTTTCTTTCACTGATCGGGGAAACCTATGGAAGAGAAAACAGAAAGAGAGCAAATATCAGAGGGGATAGAGGAGACCAAAGAGGCAAGGCTTTCTAAACGCAGCAGGGCCAATGCACATATGTTCTCAGAAAAGATGAGCCCGCTGTCTAAGTGTCCTGCACTGGTCTGGACCAGACGGCGTATAAAAGCTGAAAGGAGAAGCAGACAAATGCCCCAGTCCCTAAGCCAGAAGCTGTCTTTAATTGATAACCACTTGCAAATGGAAAATTAGTTTTCTCCAAGGGAGTCTCACTAGAGAAACAAATGATTATTAAGGATAGGCCTCATGCCCAGAAATAGATAACCAACAGAAAATGAACTCAATGGGATCTCTGGAGGATTCCTGTCTCATAATTTTAAATCAGAGCTTTTTAAAATATTTTATTTTATTTTATTTTTATCCTACAGGTTTTGTGTATATTTTTGGTTTGTTGTTTTTATGGGATTCCTGGGTGTGCAAATGAGTGTGTCCCTGTTTCTTTGTTTGTTTCTTGAACCTTTTCTTCAGTTTGCTTATTTTGTCCTGTTCATATTGATTATTTTTGTTTTACCTTATTTCATTATATTATTTATTATTATCACTTGGAACTTGGTTTGCTTTCTAAGAAGAGACAGAAAGATGGTGGATCTGGATTGGGGGGCAGGTCGGGAGGAACTGGGAGGAGTAGAGGGAAGGGAAACTGTAATCAGGATATATCATATGAAAAAAATCTATTTTCAATAACAGAACAGAAAAAAGACATTATTAAAAGGTACTAATTACATTCTCAAGACATAAAAATTGTAATTTCTGAAATAAAGAATAATTTTGTGTGTTTGACAGGAAATTAGCCATGAGATAATAGAATCTGTGCATACCAAAGGGAAAATAAGAAAATATCCATAGTGAGGAAATGGAGAAAAGAAATAATGGAAAAAATAAATTGAACAGTTGAACAATCATCTCAGTAACAATACCAAGTGGTTGAACATGATAGATAGATAGATAGATAGATAGATAGATAGATAGATAGATAGATAGATAGAAAGATAGATGATAGATAGATAGATAGATAGATAGATAGATAGATAGATAGATAGATAGAATATGGATAGATAGATGTTAGATAGTAGATATAGATAGATAGATAGATAGATAGATAGATAGATAGATAGATAGATAGATAGATAGATAGATAGATGATAGATAGATGATATATGGATAGATAGATGCCAGATAGATAGATAGATAGATAGATAGATAGATAGATAGATAGATAGATAGATAGATAGATGCCAGATAGATAGATAGATAGATAGATGATGGACAAATATATAGGAGACTACAGAACTAGCCAAGTTCTCTCCCAAGTTAATTCTTCAACATGGCATAAGATTCCCCTCTGTTTGTGTCAAGTGACATGAGTTCATTTTATAGGAATAACAGAATCATTATTTTTATTCCACATGAACAAAGCTAACTTATCTGGTATTTTAGGAGGAAGACAGAGAGTCAACTTTGAACTTCCTGGCTGAGACCTATCATGACACCCTCCAAAGAATCTCTGCTTAAAGAATTCTTCAAAAGAGCTCAGGAGAATTATAAGGATCTCAAATTATAAAGTGCACAGATACAGTATAATTGGCCAAGTGCCTTTATGATTCCCATGGAGTGATAAAATGTGAAATATAAAATATATCTAAGAAACAGTTGCACTAATTTTATAAGGAGAAATTGAGACTGAGAGTTAGGTGCACAATCTGATTGACTGCTACAAGGCATTGGTGAGAAACCCAGCAGGCTGCCTCACAGTCTTAGTCTTCTTCCATCCTGCCAGGGTGTAAAGTAAATTCTCTATTTAAAGCATCGGAGTGTCGCTTTTCATTATTTTTATCGTAAATGTGCCCCACAAATGACTAAGCAGAAGGTAAAGTCAATAAATACAGTGACATAAATAACTTGGAGTCAGGATCTTAAGGATTTATTCTTGGCTTCTTCAGCAACATGTTTGATGATCATTGGCAAGTCACTTAACCTCCTTGTACTGCAGAGAAAGTAAGGACAAAAGTGAATGCTCAGACATATTGTGAGACTTCATGACTAATGCTGCTAACTAATTCAGAATGAGTCAGTATCCATGTACATCTACCATAATTAACGGCATTATTAAATAGTCCTCGAGGGGCTATAAATACATGCCTTATACTCGACACTCAGAGTGTCTTCTGTTCTGTTTTAAAATCTATCAAGTTTTTTTCTTCTCATAAAGTATATCCAGAAACAACCCTATTTTCACTTTATTTTCCCTACAGTACTTTTCTGCAAATCTCTTAAAGGGACGCTTCTGTGGTGTGTATCATCACACTCTCTGTTCATCTAGAAAACACCATAGACATATTTCCTTTGCCGTTGCTCCAACCAGTCTGATTCTATTACCAATTAACCGAACACTGTCAAATGCAAACATGAATAATTATTCACTAGCATCTGACAGATCTTAATACACATTTTAGAAATATCTCCTCTTGTAAACCCTTGTGCTGGGCCCTACTCATACACATGTGCGTGCGCGTGCACACACACACACACATGTATATGTATGTATAGTGAATGTGTATGAATATATAGTATGTATATGTGGAAAGCAGAGAAAACAGACTTATTCAATCTAACCATACTGGGAAAATGAACAAAAAATAATAGTTCCAGTGACTACAAAGCCTATCTTCAGACTGCTAATACAAAGTTTAGGCTTAGTAGAGGATAATAGGTATGCACAACTAAGAAGTCCTGGGCAAAGAGCTGGTTCCATACATCATTAATCCATCATTGTCCAGCTTCAGATTTCTCCTTCAAGGTATCTCTTAGGATGTCAATATGATTTTTATATCAAGTGTGGAGTGTTCCAGTGTCCATTCTTTGGGCCTTCATGATTGTCTGGTCCACTACCTTTATTGCCATGGTGACTCTCTCCAGCTTCAGATGCCTTAATGCCATTAGTACATTGATAATCTTGCATTTATCTCTGATCCCCAAGTTTCTTGAAATACTCTATCACTTGGTTTTTCAGCAGCTAATGTAGACTTACATGTTGAAACTGAACTATAGTGACCAATGATCTTTTAGTTTTCTCAGTTGCCCAAAGAAAACGCCTGATACATTCTTTTTTTTAACAAATTCTACCTCTACCATTCAGCAATCCCTAATGATACAATCTTGAAAACATGACCCCAATCTAGACAACTCTCATCTCTTCCACCACTGTTACACTTTCTCCAAAACAGTATCTGTAGCACACTGACACTTTTATTTCTCCTTTTTGACATCTCCCCTGAAGCCAAAAGGAAACCATGTCATGCAATTCTAACCAAATTATCTCATGGTCAAAATTACCCAGTGATTTTCCCATCCTGTAGCCTACCTACAAATATTCCATAGCTTGATGCCATCAACTTCTCTAATCCCACCCATTCCAGAATGGCTGGCCCAGCCACATTGACCTTTTCTCAATCAGCAAAGCACACCATGTGTGCTTACTCACAGTATATCCAGTTCTCTCTCGGGATGCTCCACAGTCTGCCCTTTTAGAACTCAAGGGATATTTGCTTATATGTCTTAGGTCTCCTTACTTTATCCCTGCAGTAGAGGCTTCCACATAATATCCCAAAAGGAAAACCTCGGCCTCATCACCTTCCAGAACCTTCATTCTCACATTCACCAACAGGATAATATGACATGATAATGTGAGCTCAGGCACAGATCTCCTTTCTGGCTAAATCATAGGAGGCTTTTTCAGAGTAGTTCCAGCACGGGCTGTCTTTTACTTAACCATTTGTTTTTGCCCTAACAAGGTACTTGTGATGTAAACACAGACAATTTACCTAGCTCTTGTTCAAATGAAAACCTAGATATCCTAAGAATGGCATGAATTTTTAATTACTACAGAAAACACACAGAAATTCAAAGGGATGAAATCCTCCAGTTATGTAATTTTGACTCAATCATAAGTTTAAAAAATTATTCTAATATATCATCTACCCTGCAAAAAATTACAGTCAAGCCATGTAATTATAATTTATCACTTAACAGTTTTATTAATCAGCACTTTGCTCTAGGAGACATTTAGAACCATCTCTTCTAAATTAGGAATAAAATTTGAGCAGCATGTGTTTCTGCTTATTTACTTTCTATAGTCACCTTTGCTTTCTTCAAAATTCTTCTTTCAATTAATTCATTTTCTTACAATGCTCAGCTAGTCCCACCTTATTTCACAGCTTATCTCTTAATCAAAGACATAAGGTTTTCTTATTACACTGGTACATCTACTTCTTTCTTTATGTAGTGTTTGTTTGACTTCACAGCATGGTATAAACTCAAAATATATCTCAAAAATATGTATATGAATCGCTAATACTTCTTGAGCCCTAATTAATCACAATCTACAATATTCCCCAGGCATTCTTTATGCTGTTATCATCTAAATATTTGCTACCCTCCATGTGAAAGAAAATGAAGTATTTTGGCTTCATATACTGAAACAAAAACAAAAGCAAAATGCTCCTTGTCTCAGTCTAACACCCTTCACATAGAGAGAGAAAAAAGAAACTTCTGTATATCTCACTATTCAAGGCTAGGCTTAAAAAAAGTTACAGTCAATCACAGTATTTGACATAAAAAACAGTTCATAGTGTTTCCAAGCCTTTGGGCCAAAATGATGATTCTTATATTCATTTTTGTTCTTGGCATTCATTTTTTAAAAAATGAATCTTTTGTTGCTCCTGACAAGTGGTCCCATTTATTGGAACACACACACACACACACACACACACACACACACACACACACAAACCCAGATAAATTAAGAAGGAAAAATTAAATAAACAATAAAACTAAACATGTAGTTTGCCCCAAGAGAAGTGAGTTCTGAAGACAAGGTTTGTGGAGCATCCAATATGACATGTCTGTTAAAGAAAGCAATCAAGGAAATCAGAGACTACCTTAGTGGTTCTGTGATGCTGACAATAGTGTGTTAGTACTTCTGCCTCAGAGTTAGCCCAGACTGACCACTGCTTCTTCAGCCTCCTCGTGTCTATGTCTCCTCGCATCTTTGAAATGTCACTCATTTGAAATCTGCTTTGCAAATTGGGATATGGCTGTGGCTGTTTCAGACTAGAGTCCTTTTTCTTGTCCCAAATAGAGTTTATTCTAGTAATTCTCCAGCATGAACTAGGGTACCCTTAATCCTGAAAGTCATAAACCGAACAAGGTTAGTGATATGAGGCGATATGGTAAAGTAGTCTGGATAAGGTCCATCCATAATAGAGAAGTTTCCATTGTAAATCTTTACATGGTCACTTCATTCCTTCATCAGAGCAATTTTTAATGTATTTCTTTTAAATGTTCAATTAAAATTCCAGCTTATTTGGATGTCTGATGGTCCTGTGTATTTCTCACTACTTGTTGAGCTGGTGTGCTGTCCTGTCCTTCGGCAAAGCTCTTCCAATTCATAGGACAACTTATCAAGGCAATGTATTCTTCATAATGGTTTTTAAGGCAAATACTTTGGCTATCTCCAGTATACATATGAAAAACAGCAGAGAGTTGAAAATCCTGCCAGACATCATGAAACCACTGTAATTAAATCAACTGAAGGTGTATTTATGCTGAACAACCAATCATATATATATATATATATATATATATATATATATATGTATATATATATCTATATCACCATCATTTGTGTTGTATGTGGAGTCATTTGACACAGTGTTGGAAATAGATTGTCCATTATCTTTGGCTTGATAAGTAAATGTACAGTTTTATTTATTTATCACAATACGGCTCCTAATCACATACATTATATATGTATTATATGTATATATCTGTATAATATTCTAGAAAAGTCTACTTCCTCCTTTTTAAAGAATGCATTCCTTATTCTTTAAACATACACATACATATAATCACTTTTATATTTGAATAACTCAACTGTGTTTTCAGCTTGATGATCAGGATCCCAACTCAAAATCCAGAAGATAGCAAGACTGGTCTTACATATTTTGTGTTGTATGGACTTATATTATATATGTTCTAACTTCCTTCTGTGTTATTGTGTGAGGATTTAGGAAAACCACTTCCACTGATTTATCAAATATTTATTGAGTACCTCGTGTAAGCTAGGCATTGTTCTAGGAATAGAGTAATAACCATAGACGAAGCCAGCAAGGTCATTGATTTTTGGAGCTTAAAAGCAGTGGGGGAAACAAACTACAAACAATCTAATTAAAGTAATATATTTGATAAAGCCTACAAATAAATGAAATTGGAGGAGTGAATTGGAGGCAACGTTCAACCGCTCATTGAGGTTTTTGTTAGTTGTTTGTTCATTTTATAGTTTTAGGCATATGTGATAAATAAAATAACTGGCATGCCATATTCCACATGGAACATCAATGCTCTGATAAAGGAGTATCATCCAATTCAGACCTTTGATTTTGTTAAGAAAGGGAATATGGTGAAAGTCACAACCTTGTTTCTGAACTGTGGGCATTTTTATTTGAATGTAAGGGTAAGAAATATTCTTTATTGTCAGAGTAGGTCCTGTAAGATATTGCACATTCCTAGATTTCCCTCACCACACACCAGGAGCAATCCCTTTCTAAACCACAACAACCAACAGCACATTCAGAGCTTGCTTAAACTTCCCTGTGTGACACAATCAACCCGGTTGAGAATTTCTATGGAGAACTTCACCAATGTGACGGTTAACAAAACCCACATTTGTATCAAAACTGTCTTCATAATTATACTAACAGAAGGCCATTTCTATAAATGTTAAATGAGAAGAGGGAGAAACAACTGACAGGAAGATAAAATGATTGTATATAAAAAGGAATTCATCAATTAGAGCAGACATTGTTTGAGTAAATATTGAACATACATGTATTACAGTTTTCCTTTGCACACATTAAACAACTAATTATTCAGAGAAGTTCTCAGTTGCTAATGTGATGTAAAAATTTGACATTTGTTATTTCTACTTGTTCATTCAATTTGCAAATTAGAATTCCAAGTGTATGTTTTTAAAATATTCACAACATGTGATGAGATTTATTAAACTAGTAACAGAAATTACTTGTAGATACAGGCTCTTGCAATGTTTTCTGGTCACCCAATCAATGATTTGCCTCACTAAATCCTTCCACTATCCATAAATATGCAAACCAAGCTTGAGCATACACTTTTTTTTTTTTTGCAGGAATTTCACATATGAAGGCCTAAAGGGGCAGGGAATGTGTGACCTCTGCTTTTCAAATAACTGTTGTTCATGCTATTTTTCAGGAGCAAAGTTTAAAATTAATTTTGGAGGGAGCTAAGGACACAGCTCATTGGTGGGGTCCTTGCTTAAGCATGCATGAAGTCTGGGCCCAACAATGCTAAAACCATAGCAACAACAACAACAACAAAAGCCTTCAAGTTTAGAACTTGGTGAGTATGCTTTTTAATCAAATGTGAAGAAATCATTTGATCTCTCCTACCTTAAGCTACGAGAGCTTGGCTTGGCTCAAGAAGTTTAGCTTATCTAAAAAGAAAAGATGAATTGTCATGATCCCTGAATTTTGACCGTATCATATAAGATTTGTGTAATAACACAGACTATGGAGTCAAGTGGGTTAAAGTTGGTATCTCTCTCTGTCCTTTGTAAAGTTTATAAGAATAAGAAAGTTTAGGTTGAGATTTTTTTCTCGTTACCACAATAACCAGATGATTAGGCAAGAGGATATAGGTAGGGATATATATAGCAAGTCCTCCATGATAAGTTTATCAGCAAGATAACATGTATTTGAATACCTACTAGAATAGGCATTTTTCTAGAACTAATAAAAGTAAGGTAATTAATTCTGTACGCATAATTGATATTAAAATCTTATAATTTAAACTATTGATTAATTTTTAACTATCTAAAAAAATGACACACATTTGGATGTTTTCGATGAGTGACAGCCCCTTAATAAACATTGTTCACAGCATGTCATTTTAACGTATTCTAAACCATTAACAAACGAAACTAAGGTGTATTAATTAACATAAACACATAAGTTGTAAATTGTTCCTCACCCATCTGACCACCTTGGATATTTCTAAGTATATATATTGGTAAGAATTTGGGGGCGGGGGAGTTGTTGTCGAAGAAATTCCTGAAAATGTCTCTCCTCTGCCATTGTGTCCTACTTTTCTCTTGTTTCTTTGAGGCCAACCAAGAGTTTGTGTTTGGTTGTTCTGGATTCACACCAGTGAGCCCCACCCAAAGCTGCTTTGGGGAACGTCTGAGAGACAACTCAGGAACCATTACTTGAACTGTCTGGCTTCAAAGGGCAAACTTTTCTCAGCCCTGATCACGTCTGTGGAATCCTGGAGGCACCTCGCGCTAAAAGATTCGGATACCTAATTTTCATTACTAGACACAAAACCACTGCTAGCTGGGCATGAGAAGACGAAATTATCACAACACAGAATCACTGTGGTTAGCACCCGTTTCACAGTCAAGAAGGGCACTGAAGAGGTCTGGCTCAGTTCCCGAACATTCGGTTTCATAGCCTGCTGCTGTCCCCGTATGGACACTTATCATTTTTAATTACAGTGTACATCAACTTTTATATACGGATTTGGCCACTCACATGTCAGGTGCGTTTGTAATTCTTCAAAGGAGCCGGACTTGTAACCTTCCCCATAAACTCCTCCAAGATATAACGCCATAGACTTCTCTTTACTGCCACCTCGTGGTGGATTTTTCAAAGTGATCTCATCCTGTCCTGGAAAGAAGAAAGTACCTGTTTCTAATAGCATTAAAACAAAGATTTTCAAAGGCAGCGCTTCATTTGAGGATAGCAGATAATCTTGTAATAACATCGATCCATCGTTTTATAAAATCTCCCTTCATTTGAAATCACCATTTAAGATAAACATGTTCTTTATTCTCCTAATTTCTCCAAGTGCTTTGATCAACAGGGAAGAAAACAAGAAAAAATATCATTTCCTATAAAATAAATGTGACATCATTAAATTAACACCATTCTCTGTTTCAATGATTACTTTCTAACAAACTTAAAAAATTTAAGTACTGAACAAATACTTAACTAGAAATTTTATTCGGTATAAGAAAAGTTACAATGTGCAGTCAATTTTTAAAAGTATGTACTTAATTAAATATCTGCCACGTGGTTAGATAATTAATTATATTGCCATTAGAATCAAAATAAGCAATTGATAAATAATATGATATTACTAATATATTTGAAAAACATATAATCCCTTTATTTTTTTCTTGGAATACACCCACTGTGCATTTCAATATGAATTAGTTATTTTTTCCTAAGAAAAAAACTAATTTCCATATTGGAATAAAATAATTTGATTATGGCTTATAATTTAATAGCTATGACAATCTAGTAATAAGAATCAAAGCAGAGTCTTGCTTAATTGCAGTGTTGGTTTAAATATTGATACACAGAGGTTGACATAGGATTGCCAATACTTCAAGTTCACAAGCCAGGGGTTAGTGACTTTTTCATTGCAGTGGCAAAAATATCTGACAACTTAGAGAAAGAAGGGTTTATTGTGACTTATAGATTGAGGAATATAATTCATTACGGTGGGGAAGGCGCCTCTGCCATCGAGATGTAAAGGTTGAATACTGATTCACTTCTGCATTTTATTCTTTTCAGGATCTCATCCCATGGAAGAGTGATTCCCACACTTGGGGGGGGGGGTGTCTTCCCACTTCAATTAACCCAATTTAAAAACCTCTTCCAGACATGCCCAGAACTTTGTCACTGAGGAGACGAGGCCCTCTCAAGTCGACAATCAGTAATAAACACACCAGGTGATCTCTAGAAGAGAAATTTGCATAATACTAGATCATTAAAAACTCAACTTTTTAAAATGTTATTAGACATTTTCATAAACTGCCTATATTGTAAAGCTGAAGTAAGTTGGCTTTATGAGATGTACTGGGAAATCTTGCTTCAAACATGATTTCACATTGTAAGTAATTTTTGTGGTTGTTGGAAGGATTTTTATTTTCTTCTTCCCCGGATGTGCAAGAACTCTGTGTTTCCTGGTTTTATTTATTTATTCAAGGAAAAAATATTTTTCTGACTCTCAAGGCTAAGCTACTCATATATGGACCCTGAGAAGACAGGAAGAAAAGATTGATGAATGATTCCAATTCTACCAGGTAACATACTGACCACCACCAAAGCGTATTTAAATTCAGTTCAAGTCTTGAGTGGGAAGCCATCCTTAATTACAAAGTTCAAGCATCCTCATCATTTTCAGTGACGCTCCAAAGAGGAGGATGTGGCAGTAGTTAGTACATCATCCTTGGACCAAAGGCACTGTGGCTTTCAATTTCTCTTGGCCTGGACAATACCCATGCAAGGAATTAAGTCAGCTTAAAGGAATCCTGTTATCTGGTGTGGAACTGTCTGCAATAAATAATAATTTTCAAAACAATAATTGTGATATGAGGTCACAATCCATAAGAAAATAGACATATTAGAGGACTGCTATGGGTGATATTATTGTCAATCCATTTCTACCAGAGGATGCCTGGATCCATCTGAACTCTCACAAGCATCCACTTCATACTAAATTCTATAACATATGCTTTGTGCCCCACACCATATAGTATGATCTTTCATCATAACACTATAACAGCAGTGGATACGGATGACAAAAAAAGTTTCATTTGATTTGCCACTGTTTCTTTTCATTGCACACATGTCTTTCATTCCAGTCTGCCCCAACTATTTCAAAGTTTGTGCTTTAACGACTTTATGAAATCTTTCCCACTATGCCTTTGAGGTGGCCCCATTTTCTTAATGGGTGAAATATATTTAAATTGTCTGAGAGATGTGTGTTTGCTCTTCCTGCTTGCCGCCCTAGGATATGTGAGACTAGAAAGTCTATCAAAAATAGTCTTAATTTACTTGCTAGCATTTACTCTCTCGGTAGGAATAATTTTGATTAGTAGGAAAAGAGGCTTTCTCGATGCTTTCTTTCACAGGCAAATAATGCATTGCAGTTGTGTCTCTCTTTAAGGAGCCTGGGAGCCTTCAGATTCATTGTCTAATTAATTCTCTTAACACTGCAGTGGAGTAACACTGGGGAGTAAATTCCCATTCTACATCTAGGGATATTAAATGGCTTATACTATGTCACCATGCCAGTAAACGGCAGACTTGAGCAAACTGCTTGAGGCTGCCTTTTATTGCAGTGGTAGCTCATTATTTACTATATTACAAGAAACTCTGCAGAGATCGCTAGTCCTAGGAGTTGAGAACTAAGCAACTTCCTTTGTGTTTAATTGTAAAAATGTTCATAAGGTGGTCTTTTACAAAGATCAGAATATAAATTCACTTGCAGCAACATAACATAATGCCTGATATTCTAATGATACATAGAATAGTCTCACTCATGTTTGCTCTAATTACATAACTATTTAGCATTCATTAGTAAGTGTGTAATATTAAGATTCATTAATAAGTGCATGTGGAATTGAATCATTTTATTCACTTGATCCTTTCATTTATTATTAATAAACCAGACTAATCATCCTCTTCATCCCATGAGAACTATGCACTCAAATACATTTTAGTTCATTACTAATACATATACTAATACATATAATACATAATAATGTATTTTAAAAAGTAATTTTGATATCCATAGAGGAACAATTTAAAGAGCATAATTATTTTATTTGTATCATTTCTATATCTAAATAAGATTCAATTCTATTATAAACAAAAGGAAAAATATAAAGGCTTAACATGTTGTATTTCTACAATTTTTCTTGATGAATTAATAAAGAAAGAAAAAACCAAGAAAATGACTATCTGCATAATACATACAATACATTTGATTATAGCTCTAAAATTTAAATGTCAGAAATTTCTGGAGCACAGGGTCAATATTCCCTGAAAGACTTCAAGGTTAAGTTTCTAGGTCAAGGAAGACTAGGGATTTTGATTTAGATCCAGTTGCATACTTGAACTTTGAGACCTTTAGAAGAACAGAGATTCAAATTCATTTGAGATTTTCTTTTTGTAACTCAGTGGATATTATATCTGAAGCAAAGTTGAAAAATGCTTTTGAATTTTCCTTTCACATAAACACTTATGGAATAAGTGAAGTGAAAAGTCAAGGTCAAAGGTCATGTGAGTATGAACAGCACTGTCCCAGTCACCCTAGTGGGTTGATGTCACAACAGCACTGTCCCCTTTAGTCACCCTTGATAGGTTGATGCCATCTGCTGGAACTGGAAAATCACTACATTGCCTGTTACAACAGCCCTGAAAGTCTAAAATTCAGAATGGTTCACAACAAAAATTTAGACAATACAAATGCATTACATGGCATTGTTCCTATATTTCATTTTATAATTTTATATATTTTTAATTTGCTACATGAGTACTCTGTTTACATAATTTTCTACCTCCTTCTACCTGCTCCAACACATTCTATATCCCCCACCACTCCCTCTTAAATCCATGAACTCTTATTCCATAGTTATTATGGTCACACACACACACACACACACACACACACACACACACACATGCGCGCGCGCGCGTATGCACATATGTTACACGTTTAGGGTTGATCATGTGGGACTGAATAACCTATTAGAAGGCTCATTCTCTGAGAAAACTAATTGCCCCTCTCTCAGTAGCCACTGATTGACTGTAGCTCTTCTTCTAGAAGTGGGCACTTGTGAAATTTCTCCCATCCACATTGGCATGTTCATTTGTGTTAGTTTTTCCATTTGGGAGACATAAAATTGCTTTCCTTGTTCTATTATTTTTATTTATTGTATCATTGTAGTGATCTAGACACATTCTGACCATTATCAACAAAGAGGGCAAAGAAACTTTCAACAGAAACTCTCAGTCAAAACTTCCACAAAAAGATGAGATTTTGGGGTTGCCAGTTATGGTCGTAAATTGGATCAGAAATCAATACAAGATTACTGGATGTGTTTGCCTTTATTTTCAGACTACTCACAAAAGCTCTGAAGCCATTCTTTGCAAGAAACCCCAGGTTATCTATTATTCTCAGGATTGCCTGTATACATGGGCTTAGAATAACACCACCTAAAATCATATCCAACTTTGGGTGTAGGTTGCATCTTAATAATGGCTTCTAAGAAAAGTATAGGGGAGAATATCCTCTCTACAATATAATACTTTTGTATTAACAATGAAAAATATTTGATATAAGAAGGAATCATTGCTGAAAGGCCAAACGCTCTTTCACCTTTTCATGGTGAAACTTCTGTCCATGAATCATGAGTGGTGCTGGAGACTGGAGATACAAGAAAAACAAAATGAGGAAGACTCAGGAAACAGTATAAGGTGATTTACCACAAGAGAGAATGAGGGTTACACCAGAGGTTGGCAAAGCCAGATAGGAAGTAAATGAAGCTCAGAAACCCATATGATCACTACTGTAGTACCTAACTCTGTCATTGTCCAATAAAAACACCCATGCATGATAAGCAAATGAATTAACATAGCTATGTTCCCATAAATGTTACTACACCAGTGAGCTAGATTTGTTGGGTGGACCATAGATTACCAATCCCTACATTAAATTAAAAATAATGTTTGATATATCACAGAAAAAGAGGCATTACTCAAACAAACTCTGGCACTAGCAATCAAGAGAAGGCATTCTTTCTTGTCTAGAAGTATTTATCTTCTCAAAAATGAGGCATTGAATTTACCTTCTCAGAAGTTACTCTCTAAAATATAAATTTACTCAGTTCACTGATGTTTTCTACTTTATTATAACAAAAAAACATTATTTTTATAAAATAAAAAAAAGCATCCAGAAAAATCATTCTAGCTATTTAGGTTTTTAAAAATAATTTTCTTTTACAGGAAAAAAAATGAAACTTTTATTCCATATATGTTTCTCTGCTGTTTGGTCAGATGAGTCATCATAATTCATCATGACTCTCTTAAAGAAAACATCCCAACAGATTTCAGGGAACATGAAGCCCTGGGGGATACAGCACAGACACAGATAAAGCACTTGTTTCTCTCTACACCTATCAGATTTATAGAGAGAACACGTTTTGTTTGCTCATTCACAGACACGCATTTTATCACCCATCACTTCAGACTATAAATCTCAGTTTTGGAACCCATCCCCTGCTTTGTCTGATTCCACGATTCTCCAAGATGACTGTTTCTGGATATATTAAATCACAATATTTGTGTCTCTATGATTTCTATTTCCTTTATATCTCTACTTATTTCAGGGTAAGTTTGCATCAATATCTTCCTTCATATAAGAAATTGTGTTATTTAAAAGCCTTCAAAAGTCTGATGTGGCTCTGTCTAGTCGTGAACTCTACCAGATCCAGTCCAGGAAATCCTACCCCCACTTAATCTTTCTCTCTGGATAACCTGACCCTATGGTGGGCCTAACTCAGTCTGTACTTCAGACTGATAAAGCTACATACTTATTAATCATGTGTTCAGATGGTACAAACTACAAGTGATGAAAAACCAAAACTCCTCCCCAATTCAATCAAATTCAAAGCACATTTGTTTTCACTTTTATTCTATCACAGGTGCTGAACTAGACAATTGGATTCAATCATAATCATTTGAGAATTTCACCAGTAGTTGTAACTAGAGCCCATCTAATTTTGGTACAGTTAGTCACACTTGCTGGGATTTCCAGCTTCAAATGAAGCATAAGTAATATGCAATTCAACTGTCACCAAATAAGAAGCCATATTCAGGAATATGAAACAGATTAACCAAAGGCAAGAAGGAATAAATGAAAATCTTTAGAGAAACACCAAGCACATCATGTCAAGGTGTTGAAGGAGATGAGTTGAAATAAAGATTTTTTAAAAATGTAAACTTAAAGGGAATCACGAAGCTTTGGAATACTATAGTGTGGAAACCAGATTTTATTTTACCCAATGATACTAGATATGTGGAAAAGAAGTAACATTATCAAATTTATAAAGTCAGCTTGTATGAAATCATCAAACATATTCCATGAGGGAAAATCTGGAGGCAAGCAGGCAGGTTAGGAAGATAATGGATTCTTCCCTACAGAGAGGAGTATTGAACTCAAGCTGGAGTCATGAGGAGACGCAAAGCTGAGAAACTTTAAAATCTAAGTAATGAAAAGGCAGTTGCTGGATGACATCTCTTAACTGGACACTACTACTGTTACTAGTCCTTATCATCAAAGGAATACACCTTGCTCCAAAAGGGCTTGCTGCTGTCTCCTTGTTGAAATGGGTAGCTGGCAAGGACTGAATTCATTTCATGACAATGATGGTTGAGCTTAGCTCTAATTGCTGCTTTCTCTAATTAAATAGTTAGCATTCTATTTAATTTGATTTATTTTACCCACAGAATGCTTGCTTCATCTTGGGATATTCTTCATACACTTGATCTCCCCTGCTCTTACTTCAAAGATCACATGCCACTTTGTCAGGGGTACTACAGTGGGGGATTTTTATCCCCAACTGAGAATGATACTGAGAGCTTATTTTGATCTTTGGAAGAGAAGTTTTATTAGATTATTGACTGTTCCAACAATAATTTGTCAGTGACAGAGTATAGATAGTTAAAATTAAAAAGGCAAAGAATTTAATTGTGACACTAAGAACAATGAAGTATTTTATTGAAAATAATATATTGGCATCTGTTATGATTTTATACACATGAAATAGCGTTTGATGCCTTTGGTTTGCTTTGTTCTAATTGCTCTTTTGGTCTTATGCATTCTGTATGAAAAGGAAAATCCATAGAGACAGCAGTGGGAGAATAGTGTTCAATAGATAAAGTAATATACTCTTAATATGTATAGAATGTAAAAAATTAAATACAAATAATTGTAAACAAATAATTATTAAGAAGTATCAATACATTACATATATTAAGGAATATCAATAATGTAATATATGTACTAAAATAAAAATTATTATGTCATCTAATCTAGTGGTTTACATTTAGAAGAGTCTTACTGTGGATATGGTAAATGAACTAAATCAATACTAAATGACTTCCTTTATCTAAAACCGTCTTCTAGACGGTCCAATAACCATAGGATATATTTTATGACCCATCATTATACTTTTAATATTATTCCAGTCAATTAGTGATACTTGCCTTCTCATGGATTTTTTTCCTAAGGTATTAGTGGAGGCAGGATTGTCTAAAACTCACTGAATTTGGCATACTTAAGGAGAATAGCTTAGTCCATTATGGTTATAATTAACTAATGCACTACACCTATTTTTCTGAGATACTAACATTTAAAAATAAAGAAAAATCAGTAATTAACATTTGTTTAATTGCTAAACTGTGGATGTGTGTGCTGAGAATTCAAAGAGGAGTGAGATTGCCATTACCCCTAAGGATTCACAACTTAGTACTGGTCACTGAAAATGATCTATTAATAATTATAACGCTGGAGCTGGAGAGATGGTTCAGAACTTAGGAGCACAGACTGCTCTTTTGCTAGGAATGTTTGATTCCTAGCACCCACACGGCAGGTAACAACTATCTATAACTACAGTTCCCAAAGGTCTGATCCCTTCTTCTGGACTCCAGGGACTCTACATGCAAGTAGCGGGTAAAGTAATATGCAGGCAAAAAATTACCCATATGCATAAAATTTTAAAAATATGTAAAATATTTAACAAGAAAAATAATTATAAATCTAGGTAATAATTCTGGATTATATATAGCATATTGAATTTAATATATGCACATAAAATGAATAAAACCATTTTCAGCGTATTTCTCATTGACTACTTATGACACTGTGATTCAGAACTTTTTTCATTTTACCACAGAATAATAACAGTCTATAAGGGAAACATGTAAACAAACACATTATAATATATTCTGGTAAATACAAAATTGGAATAAACTACATATTTCCTAGGGGAGAACGATGACCCTTGTATCATCTTGAGTCACCAAAGGAGCCAATACCCACAAATATCTGATGTGAACATGTATTCGGGAGAAACTCTAATGAGTGGTAAATGAGCAAAAGTAGGTGGGATGAGACTTCAGACCACAAAGCATGAGTTGTGAAAGGAAAGAAGAAAACGACAGCTGAGTAGAAAGGACCTCAGGTTCCAGCAAACAGGCTAAGAAGTTCTTTACCATACTAATGAGAAATCTTTTATTTTTTTAATAACATTTCTCATTGAGATGCCTCTTAAGAGCACAAAGGGCCTAGTCCAGTGCCATGGAGGCTCCACAGCTCTTGATCTAAAGTTCATGAGTTCCCACTAGGCTGGTTTGGTTGTCTCTGTAGATTTCTCCATCATGATCTTGATGCCCCTTGCTGTAGACAAATTTCAAACAGTCTTATTAAACAAGAAACACAGGGATAACAGCCGAAAAGATCAGAGAAATAGCAAATAGCCACCGACTAACCTTAGCTTACCACCTAGCTGTAGCTTCCCAAGAGAGAGCTTCTTCCTGTCTAGCCTGCTCTTTTATTGCCTTCCTGTTCTGCCTTCTCATTGGCTCTAAGCCTAGCCACATCACTTCCTCATCACTGCCTGTCTATACGGACCTCCAGGTCTCTATGGTTAGTACTGGGATTAAAGGTGTGTGTCACCATGCTTGGCTGTGTCCTTGATCACACAGAGACTCTGCCTGCCATGTGATCAGATTAAGGGCATGTGCTACCACCACCTGACTTCTGTTTATGGCTCGCTAGGACCTCTGATCTCCAGGCAAACTTCTTTTATTAACATACAAATAAAATATCACATTTCAGCACAAATAAAATATCACCACACCTTGCTCATAGAATCTCTCTTCCCTCTCTTTGACTGGACTCCTGGAGCTCAGCCTGGTTCTTGGCTGTGGATCTCTGCATCTGCTTCCATCTGTTACTGCATGAAGGCTCTATGATGACAGCTAGGGTACTCTGCATAAGCAAGACAGTTGGGTAGCTTGGTCTGCTTAAGAAGCCCTCTGGTAGTAGGATCAGGATCCAACCTTGATGCATGAGGTGGCTTTTTGGAGCCCATTACCTATGGTGGGACACCTTGGACTTTCCTCAACTGAATGTATTAGGTTTTCCTGACTCCCCATGGGAGGCCTTACCTTTTTGGAGGAGGGAATAGAGGATGGGTTGAGGAGGAAGACTGAGGGGGTGTGAGGAGGGAAGAGATGGGGACTCTGTGGTTGGTATATAAAATGAATGAAAAATTTCTTAATAAAGAAAAAAAGAGCACAAATGGACATCTCAGATGGCATTAGTTCACAACATGCTTTGTCCTCAGCTGAATGCATCCCAGAAATGTGCTACTTCAGTGAAGCAGCATGGAGTGGGGGTGGGGTGTCATCAGCACCTGAGTAGACACAGACTCATCTCAAGGAGAGTGGGGGGGTCACTACCATAGACACCTGTATTTGCCATTAGTATGAGAAATTCATCACACTATCATCACTATTGGCCACTGTATCTCTTATAGAAAATGTATTGTACAGCTGTCAGTTAGGGAGATAGAGCTCATCCCCCATCACTGGAGTCACTCTTGGAAATTCAGTTAATACTCAGCCTCACTCTAGGTTATTTCCTCTGGTTGCAATGGCTTATTTAGCAATGTCACACAATCCTTTACTCCTAATAGGTCTCATTCACTGAAAACCACGCCCTCTCGGTTCATGTGTCTAAATGTGCCTATTCACCAAGTGAAGAAGTATCCAGAGGTGCCCAAGTTTGTTGAGCCTTCATAGGCATTTTTCTCCTGCTTTCCCTGTGTCCAAACAATCCCACTCTCACCTGGTGCTCTACATTACTTACAACTGAGAAGTGATGCCATTTTCCTTGGCACAAAATGTGACTGAATTCACTGTTTTTCTGTCATAACATCAAAGAATGGATCAATATGATATTCTATGGGACTTCATCTAGTCCATATGTCATTATTCATGTAACATAACCTTGGGCCAAAATGGTTAGTACATAATGTCGGCTGTGCTGAGAGCACTCAGACACTTTCCAGTCCTCATTCTTTTGGGGTGGATATAGAAAATGGCGTATTTTCAAAGTCCATGAATGAATCTCTTCTGTTTTTAAAAAACTCTTGGAATAAAACCTCACATGGTGCAACAGCTTCACCGCTAGTGGTCAAACTTCTGTTCACTTGCTTTCATTCCGTAGGATACATTTTTGCAGGGGCCAGACTAATAAACAGAATTGTCTTAGCCGCTAAACTGCTCCCCCATAATGTTAGATGGTAGGTGGTGGGAATAAGTTTCGTCACTTCTCAGCCATGCCTCCAGATGAATATTGCTTTGTTTTCATTCCATTTTTTTTTACAAAATTGAAAAAAAATAGAATGTATTTATACTTGCAGAATAGCTGTGAAGATATTTTGAAGTCTGCTTTTGTTATTACTGGTGTACAGTTCTTTGTTTGGTCTGACTGATAGTTGAATGTAGTATTTCCTTGCCCTTCCCCTCTATCCCTGATATTCTTCCTTCTGTTTGGTTTTCGGTCCATTGGCTAAACTCCCATTGTAGTTGTTTTTTTCATTTCTCTAATTACAGGGTGGTGTTGTTTTGTTTTTTTTTTTTCTTCTTCTAAATTTCAATTTCCTAGATGAATTTTTCTTCTGTGCTACTGACCTTTCCACTCACATTGCTAATTTCAGTTTTCTGATTGTTTTTTTTTTTTTTCCTCTATCTGCTAACTTTACCCTCGAAGCTCTGGATTGAACTCACCTGTTTGGTTTTACCTTCTTTGAAATCACTGATAATTTTAACAGTACACCTTTGGATCGTCATCCAATATTTTGCTTCTCTTGCTATCTTTGAATTCAGTTGTTGACTAGTTAGGAATGTTTGTAGAAGTCAGGTCACATCTTTGGGTCCCTGTCATGTGATTTTTTTCATATGTTGTTTTGGATATCTCCTCCATTTTTATTTGGATATCTTTTTAATTTAATAATTTAATATATTTTTTTATTTTCACATGCATGTACTGTAGTTACATCATTTCCAACCCTCATTTCTTTTCTTCAATGCTCCCTATGTCTCTCCCACTCCACAAAACTGTGGCCTCTTTTAAGTTAATTATTGTTACAAATAAACCCAAATAAATATGTAAACACAGTCTGCTGAGTAGGTTTATTGTTGCCCAGTCATACATGTTATTGGGGCTGACCAATTGTTATTGTAACCAAATAAGGTTTTAATCCATGGGGAAGACCAATTACCCGTCTCTCTCAGTAGTCTTTAAATGCCTATAGTCCTTCAATAAGGGAGGAGCCCTGTGTGGTTTTTATTGAGGCATTGCTCTTTGGTACCACTAAAGGGAGAGAAAATAAACTGTTATAACCCCCAAAATGTCAAGTCAGAAGATGTAGAAAAATTTAGAAGTCAATTGATATCCACTAATGAACCACCAAGGACCTGAAACAGAAGGTGGCAAAAAATAATATACAATATTCTGTGGATTTAAATGTGCAAATATTAAATGAATGAGCTAAAGGAAGAAAGCAGAGAAATCAACAGCAAACAAACAAAGAAGCATTAAAAGAAACACATAGAAGAAAAACAAGAAGAGTAGAGAACTTCATGGAGAGGAAAGAAGTATGAAAACATTAAAAAAAAAAACTTTTAAAGATGCAGTAGTAAGGAAAAAAGAAACATTACCCAACAATGAGGAAGTTAGAGAACAAAACGAACAAATATAACAAGGAGAATAAAAACTAAATATATAAAAGTTTAACTTTCATGGTGAAGTCAAAATATGAATGAAAGTATAGTGGAACAAAAAGGTAAAAAAAAAGAGAGAGAGAGAGAGAAAGAAAGAAAGA
>CABHPQ010174494.1:0-12598 GCA_902168405.1 Peromyscus aztecus
TCTGTGCTTGCCTGCTGATGCAGCTAACTGCCCAGCCACGGACGTCCATCTTTTTACTCGTCTCCCCTCTTCCTAGAAGACAGGGACTGTGAAAGTCTCAACCACTGTCAGGTCGCATAGTTGGTCCCAGGCGGGTGTGGGGGATATGCATATGTGGTTCCAGCACTCCAGTGCTGAGATGGCTCCTTAGGTAAAGGTGCTTACCACCAAGCTGAGTTCAATCCCCAGGACCTACACAGTGGAAGAAGAGAGCTAAGTTGTCCTCAGACCTCTATATATGCACTGTGATGCCCTCCTACACACACACACACACACACACACACACACACACACACACACACACACACGTGCACGCACACACACACACACACGCGCGCGCACGCACGCACGCGCACACACACACACACACAGCACTGCAGACCACTGTCACCTTGAGGCCAGCTTGATCTGCACAGTGAGACGCCATCTCAAGAGAATGACAAACCACCAAACAAAGCAAAAACCTGTAAACCACAACTAGTGTACAAGCTCATCTCCCATGACTGCTCCTGATGGTCTCTAAGCATCCATCTCAGGCACCTCAGATAAGGTGGCTCAGGATGTGAGTGTGCTGGCTGCACGAGCAAAGGACCTGATGCTAAGTCCCCAGCACCCTCATTTTTACATGTTAGGTGTGGCAGTGCACCTAGACCCCGAGCCCTGGGTGGTGGGGTGGGGTGCACAGACAGAAGGATCACCGGGTCCTGGTCCAGGTTCAGTGAGAGGCCTTAACCCCAAGCAGCAGGTGGAGAGTGATAGAGCAGGACTCCTGACATGATCCTCCGGCCTCGTACAGGCACAAATGTGTAGAACACTGATGTGTGCCCATGTGCAGTTTCTCCATTCTTTATTTCAGTTCTGAGCCATTCCAGGGAAGCTCCTAAACTTACAACCAGCTGGTCAGAAGCATGAGGGTTCTCTGAAGTACTGCTGATATCAGAAATCAGGGCAGCCTCGGAAGGTACTGAGCCTTGAACATGTGAAGTCTGATACTAACCCCAGACACTATGCAAACATCTGGGCTGGAATAGAAGAGACAGTCAAGGAAGAGAGAAAGACTTTAGATAATTACCCCTTCCTGATACACACACGTATGCACACACTCATGAACACATACTTTACAAACTAAACACATACCCCAAATATCTGATTCTCCTTGTTTCAGAAAGAAGTAGCTCCTCATCCTGCCAAACACCTTAATGTGCCCATAGCTGGTAGGATGTTTCAATGAATCTATGTGGGTTTCCAGAACTCTGCTCTTTACAACCCCAAGAATCACATTCCACACCTGGCTGGGACTCAGGCAAGCAATCCCCACTCTCCTTCAGGTCCTCCACTACAACCTCTCCAGTCTCATCCCCAGCCCAGTCACAGACGTCTTGCAGAGGCCTGTCCTTACTCCCTAACTCCAGTGCCTGAGGACTCAGCCAAACCTTGGTGCGGACCCAGCTTTCCTAACACTGTGGATCCTCTCAATCCCTACTTCTAGCCCATCCCCATTCCTCTGTGTCAGCCCCTAATACCTAGAAAAGCTCTCTACTGGGACCCCCAGTGGCCACACACAATATGGACTCAGGCAGGTGAATCACACTATCCTTCCCGTTAACTTTTATGATCTCTCCATTCTCACCCTCAGCCCTATCAAATCCTGCTCACCAGGACTTTACAACTCAACTCCATTCACTGGAGACTCCAACTCTTGGTTCGGGCTCAGGACCCCGCTGGGCCTTTCACTCCTGTCTCCCTAGACAATTCTTTGCCTTACTGCAACCTACTTGCAGAATCCCCTCTTCCCACATCTCCAAACCCCTGGGACACCCCCTCTAGGCATGAGCAGGATCCCTTAGTTCTTTCCTGAAGCCCCTCTCAGTCTCTTCACCTAGTCTACCTCTGCTGCTCTGCCACCCACCGGCCTGAGGAAGCACTCCCGACAAGGCAGTCCCCAGCCATCACACGTTCCTAGAACCCACAGAAGGCAACGGAAACCAAGAAACAGAACAGCCACTTGACAAAGGCAAGACCAGATATCAGCACCTAGAATCACCTAAAACACCACCCGGATGCATAGACACCAGCAAAAAATGACACTCATTACGAACTGTTGCAGAATATTTGCTTATACTCTAAAGATGTATCTTTGCCAGTTTGTTTAATAAAGAGCTGAATAGCCAATAGCTAGGCAGGCAGAGGTTAGGTGGGACTTCCAGAGACAGAGAAGACTCTGGGAAGATAAAACATAGATTAATATAAATGGGCTAATTTAAGTTATAAGAGCTAGTTAGGAACAAGCCTAAGCTATTGGTCAAGCATTCATAATTAATAAGAAGTCATCATGTCATTATTTGGGAACTGACTGGTGGGACAGAAAAAGACTCATTACAACCAGCTGCACAGAGAAAGGAATAAATAACATATAAACCAGAGATCTCAACCTTCCTAATGCTGTGATCCTTTAATACACTTCCTCATGTTGTAGTGACTCCCAACCATAAAATGATTTCGTTACTACTTCTTAATTGTAATTTTGCTACTGTTATGAATAGTAATGTAAATATCTAACATGCAGGATCTCTGATATGTAACCCCCAAAGGTTGCAACCCACAGGTTGAGAAACACTGCTGTATTAGAATAAGACCTAAATTTTCAGTGGAGATTCTGAAGCCCAAAAGAGCCTAGACAGATGTTCTACAGATTCTAAAGGACCACAGCATGCTATACCCAGGAAAACTACCAATCACAAGGATGGAAAAAGAAAGACATTCCATGATTAAACTAAATTTAAGCAGTATTATAAATGTTAACGTAAAGAGGATAACAACAACCAAGAAAACACAGGAAATAAATAACAGCAAATCAAATAGGGGGACACACCACCACAACAAAACAGCGGGAATCAAAGAACACTGCTCATTAATAGTTCTCAATGTAGATGGTCTCAATTCTCCAATAAAAGACACAGACTAACAGAATGGATGTGAACACAGGATCCATCCTTCAGCTGCATCCAAGAAACACACCTCAACATCAAGGACAGACATCACCTCATGGTAAAGGGATAGGAAAAGATTCCAAGCAAATGGCCCTAGAAAGCCAGCCAATGTAGCCATTTTATATCGGACAAAATAGACTTCAAACAAAAACTAATCAGAAGAGATAGAGAGGGGCACTACATACTCATCACAGAAATTCTATCAAGGGGTCATTGTGATTCTTAACATGTATGCACCAAACACAAGGGCACTCAAGTTCAAGAAGAAACACTGCTGCAACTTAAATCACACATGGACCCTCACACAGTGATAGTGGGACACCTCAGTACCCACTCTCATCAGTAGACAGGTCACCCAGACAAAAACTGAAAAAGAAATGCTGGAACTAACTGATGCCTTAAACCAAATGGACCTAACAGATATTTACAAAATATTTTGCCGAAACTCAAAAGAATATACCTTCTTCCCAGAAACATAATTATGTAACTTTCTCCAAAACTGGCAACATATGCAGACATAAAGCAAATCCAACAGACACAAAAAAACTCAAAACAACACCTGCATCCTATCAGACCACCGCGGATTAAAGCTGGATATCTACAACAGAGAAACAACAGAAAGTTTACAAACTCTGGAAACTGAACAACTCTCCACTGAATGAGAAATGAGTCAAGACAGAAATTAAAGACTTTCTAGAATTAAATGAAAATGAAAACACATCTACAAACTTACATAACACAATAAAGGCAGTCCTAAAAGGCAAGTTCATAGATCTAAGTTCCATTAAAAAATTGAAATTAAAACATAAAAAAATGAAGAGATCTCATACTTAATAGCATATCTGAAAGCTCTAGAATAAAAAGAAGAAATCATATCCAAAAGGAGTATACAGCAATAAATAATCAAACTCTGACCTAAAATGAATAAAACAGAGATTAAAAAAAAATAAAACAAAAAAATAGAAATAATCAATGAAACAAAGTGTTGGTTCTTTGAAAAATAATCAGTAAGATTGCAACCCTTAGACAAATTTACAAAAAGGCACAGAAAGAATATCCAAATTAACAAAATTAGAAACAAAAAGGTGGACATAACTACAGACACCAAGGAAATACAGAGAATCATAAATACATACCTTAAAAACCTGCACTTCAAATTAGAAAATGTAAATATATATACATTTATATATAAATAATATGTAAATATATATATAATTTTCTTGATACATACCTCTTAACAAACATCAATTAAGCAATTTAAACAGACCTATAACTCCTAGTATAATAGAAGCAGTCATTAAAAGTCTCCCAACCACAAAAATAAAAAAAGCCCAGGGCTAACTGACTTTAGCACAGAATTCTAGCTGACTTTCAAAGAAACAGAAGTGCTGTGGGATGTTCTGTATGGCAAATGTGTTGCTCTGATTGGTCAATAAATAAAACACTGATTGGCCAGTGGCTAGGCAGGAAGTATAGGCGGGACTAACAGAGAGGAGAAAAGAGCAGGAAGGTGGAAGGAGACACAGCCAGCCACCGCCAGGACAAGCAGCATGTGAAGATGCTGGTAAGTCACAAGTCACGTGGCAAGGTATAGATTTACAGAAATGGATTAATTTAAGATATAAGGACAGTTAGCAAGAAGCTTGCCACGGCCATACAGTTTGTAAGCAATATAAGTCTCTGTGTTTACTTGGTTGGGTCTGAGCGGCTGTGGGACTGGCAGGTGAGAGAGATTTGTCCTGACTGTGGGCCAGGCAGGAAAACTTAAGCCACACAGAAGGAATGCTGCCCAGTTCTTTTAACAAGCCCAATTACTCTGATACCTAAACCACATAAAGACCTAACAAATTACAGACCAACTTCCCTTATAAACACAGATACAAACAGTCTCAATATAATACTTGCAAATTGAATCTAAGAACAAATAGAAAAGATTATCCACCCTAACCAAGTAGGTTTCATCCCACAGGTGCAAAGATGGTTCAACATACTTAAATCAATTAATGTAATCCACCATATAAACAAATTGAAAGAAAAAAAAAACCACATGTCCATCTCATTAGATGCAGAAAAGGCCTTTGACAAAATCCAACACTGCTGTGGGAATGTTCTGTATGGCAAATGTGTTGTTAATAAAATACTGATTGGCCTGTGGCTAGGCAGGAGGTATGGGCGGGACTAGCAGAGAGAATAAAAAGAACAGGAAGGCAGAAGGAGTCACTGACTGACTGTCTGCCAGCCGCCACCAGGACAAGCAGCATGTAAAGATACCGGTAAGCCACGAGCCATGTGGCAAGGTATAGATTTATAGAAATGGATTAATTTAAGATATAAGGACAGTTAGCAAGAAGCCTGCCACGGCCATACAGTTTGTAAGCAATGTAAGTCTCTGTGTTTACTTGGTTGGGTCTGAGCGGCTGTGGGACTGGCAGGTAAAAGAGATTTATCCTGACCGTGGGCCAGGCAGGAAAACTCTAGCAACACAACACCCCTTCATGTTAAAAGACCTGGAGAGACCAGGGACACAAGAGTGTGATTTACAGCAAGCCCCCAGCCAACCTCAACTTAAAGGGAAGGAAACTCAGAGCAATTCCACTGAAATCAGGGACAAGACAAGGCTGACCACTCTCTCCATACCTATTCAATATGGTACTTGGAGTTCTACCTACAGCAATAGGACAACTTAAGGAGATCAAGGGGATACAAACTGGAAAGGAAGAAGTATCTTTATTTGCAGATGATATGATAGTGTACTTATGTGACCCTAAGAATTCTACCAGGAAACTCCTACAGCTGACAAACACTTAGCCTTCCTATATATAAGTGACAAACTGACTGAGAAAGAAATAAGGGAAATAACACTTTTCACAGTAAGCTTAAAGAAGTAAATAAATAAAATATCTTGGGGTAACTCTAACCAAGCAAGTGGAAAACTTATATAATCAAAACTTTAAGACACTGAAGAAAGAAACTGAAGAAGGTATCAGAAGATGGAAAGATCTCCCATGCTCATGGATCAGCAAAATAAATATATCGAAAATAGCCATCCTACCAAAAGCAATCTACAGATTCAACGCAATTCCCATCAAAATCCCACCACAATTAATTCTTCACAGAAACTGAAAAAACCATTTTCAGATTCATATAGAAACACACACACACAAAAGGATGGTTAAACATCCTAAACGATAAAAGAATTGCTGGAGGTATCACCATCCCCGACCTCAGACTGTACTACAGATCTGTAGTAGTAAAAACAGCATGGTATTGGTATAAAAACAAACACGGTGACCAGACATAAATCCAGCCAACCTACGTACACCTAACTTTTGACAAAGACGCCACACATATACACTGGGGGAAAAAGACATCTTTGACAAATGGTGCTGATCAAACTGGATGCTGCATGTAGAAGAATGTAAATAGACCCGTACCTATCACCCTGCACAAAACTCAAGTCCAAATGAATCAACAACCTCAATAAACGGCCAGATAACCCTGAATCTGACAGAGGGGAAAGTGGGGAACAGCCCTGAACTCACTGGCACAGGAAAAGACTCTCTGAACTGAACCCTGACAGCACAGGTACTAACATTAACAATTACTGTAATCCTAGCCTGGGATTACAGGTGGATCGCCACACAGCCTGGCATTTACATGGGTTCTGGGAATCCAAACTCCTGCTTGATCTGGTGGGTCATCTCTCCAGCCCCAAAGCCAACGTCTTTTAAATAAAGGTCTTGACAGAAACCATCAGTCCCCACAATTGCTCTTAAAAAACTGAAATGGATAAACAAAACAATGTTTCCTTCTCCAATCTTCCTGTTGAACCTCCTCTTGCCCTCAAAATGAAAAAAATAAATTAAAAAATAAAGCCCCATTCAACACAGAGACTGATTTATAGAGGTCTGTTTGGGCCAACAATACTTGCTATTTTGTTTCTTTGGGTTTTTTTTTTAATTTATTTAATAAAAAAATGAGCAAAACAAAACATATTGTACTTTCAGGTTTCATAAACACTAAAAAAAAGATTCACAGGAGCTAAAATAAAGATTGTTTTCCTTCTTGCCCTTTCCACCCAGAGAAATAAAATTTCCCACCAAAATCAAAACACTCTCTTTTGCTCGCTCACTTGGCTAGGGTCCAAGTCTGAGAGGAAGAATTTTGACGTCAGCAGGTCAGCTCAAGGCCTCGCAATGTGCGTCTGTTTCTGATTTGGTTTTCTGTTCTTTGCTGGACATCCCCCACCCCACCCCCTTCTCTTAAACCCTAACACCAAAACCAGGAAAGAGATTTAAAACAACAACAACTTGGTGAAGCCCCAGACACTAAAATATCTCATCCATGAAGCTAAGGCCCTGAACACAGCATCTGGGGTGTATACACAGGAAGCCTGACCCGCCACCAAGGAGAGAAGCCGTTTCTCACCCAAGCGGTAGGAAATGGCTTGACGGTGCTGATCTTGGCAGGACAGCCAAGCTCTGGGAACAGTGCAGGCGTAAGCCTCCCCCTCCTTAAGACAGAGTGTGCCCGGCTTGCGTTGGGTCAGGTGGGGCAGGACATGGACAACACGGCTACCTACCTGGTATAACGGTGATTCTGAGCCCCAGAGGAGGGTGCAGGAGGAATTAAAGAATTCCACCTTCAACTGTAAGCACAGCACTCAGAAATGGGGCGTTCAGGAGGAGAAACATTTCCTTCTGATCAAGCCCCTCACCAAAGCCCAGGACGCAGTATTTAAAAGAACACTATGGAGAGCAGGTAGATCGCTCAGTTGGCAAAGCACCTGCTGTGCAAGCCTGAGGGTCCAGGTTTGCTTCCCCAGCACCACGAAAGAGCCAGGAAGAAAGTCGCACCTGTAATCCCAGCACGGGTAAGCAGACACAGGAGTATCCCGGGCTCTAGATCCAGTGAGAGACCTTTGCTCCAAAAATAGAGTGGGGCTAGGGGTATGGCTCAGTGGTCAAGAAAGCCTGCTGTTCTTCCAGAGGACCTGAGTTCAATTCCAGGCACCCACACAGAGGCTTACATTCACGTGTAACTTCAGCTCAAGGGAAACTGATGCCCTCTACTGGCCTCCCCCAGACACCTCCATGCACGTACAGACACTGTACATACATATATACACATGAATAATAATAAAATATTTTAAAAACTAAGTAAGAAGATCAAGAGTGATTGAGAAAAACATTCAACATCAACCACTGGTCTACACATACACACACGCACACACACACACACACACACACACACACACACACGCATATTCACATGTACTCATCTGCACATACACATGCCACACACATGAACACATACACTCACATACAGAATTAAAAAGATGTAAGTGGTAGCTATCAACAACAACCTCATTCTTAGCCAGCGCGCTCTGGTTTAGCACAGTTGGAATGAATAAGGCTTCATCATCAGTTCTAAACAGCAGTTAACAGCGTTTTGTGGTTTTCTCGGAGGTGGGATATGTTTCTGGTTTTTGAGACAGGGTTTTATTTAGCTCATGCTGGCTTTGAACTCACTATGTAGCCAAGGATGACCCTGAACTTCTGATCCTCCTGCCTCTACCTCCCAAATGCTAGGATCCCTGGTGTGTACCACCAGGCATGATAAATTCGGGGCTGAGGATGCACCCTAGCAAAAGAGCTCATGAGCCCTAAGAACAGCTCCTTCCCCGGACCCACGCAGGACTCACTTGCTGGAGTTCATGGTGTAGCCAGAAGGACACTCAGGGATGCACTTGTTGTTGTGAATGACGTACTGGTGGCAGCCAGGCTTCCTGGAGTTCCTGCATTTGTAGTGAAGGTCTTGGCAGAAGCTGAAGTTCACACAGCGCCAGTCCTGGAAGTGGTAGTAGGGAGGCGGGCAGGTCTCCACACACCGACCGTCCAGGTAGAAGTTGCGACAGGCCACACACTTGGTGGGGTCATCGGGTTCCGAACAGTTGCCTAGGCACTCCTTGTGGCAGCACAGGCCTTCGGCGGTGCAGCCGTGTGACTTACAGATGGTCGGGCAAACTGGAGACGAGAAGAAAAAACCAAACAGCTGGTCAAGGACTCTGTCCAAGTTCTGTCTACACAAACTGCCAAATAAAACAACAACAATAACAGCTACACTTAAGCGGCACTTGGCGAGTGCCTGGCTGGTCTGTGAAAAGTGACAGCAGCCCCCAAAGCAACTCCACACTTGGCAAAAGTTAAACCATCACCTGAGGGAGGGGAGACCTAATTCACAGCGTTTGCCAGTTACTACCACCAACTTCAGGCTGCTGACAGGAAACCAAGTACCCGAAACCTTGGCAGGAGACACAATGTAACACACTATTAGATAATGTTTCCCCTAGTCCATACAGTCTGTCTACGATTGATACAGTAACTTCCAGGGTGCACATACTTTTTTAACGCTAAGCCTGGGGCTACAGAGACGGCTCAACAGTTACCAACCAGCCTTGCTGCTTTGTAGATGACTTGAGTTCGGTTCCCAGCACCCACAACAAGCAGGTAGTTCACTGTAACTCCAGCTCCAGGGGATCTGATGCCCTCTCTGGGCTCACAGACAGCTGCTCAGGTTGCATATGCACACACTTAAGTAGAAAGAAAATACTTTCTGAAAATGCCATATCATAGCTAAGAAGTGGTTATTTCCATCACTTGTTTTCAATGTGATTTGTTTTCATCATAGGTTGACATAACTTTATTGACTTAATTACTTACCTATTTACTTATATATTGCAGTGTTGGGGATGGAACCCGGGGCTCGCAAATGTCAGGCCTGGTTTCTATCACTGAGCTACACCCCAGCCCCTCATTGGTGGATTCTAGGTAGGCCCTCTACAACTGACCCACGCCCCCAATCCCTCACTGGGGGATTCTGGGCAGCGGCTCTACCACTAAGACACATCCTCTGTCCTTACATTTGGAGACAAGTTCTCATGAAGTTACCCAGGCTCTCCTTGAACTCACTCTGTAGCCTAGGTTAGCTTTGTGCTTGCCATCCTCCTGCCTCAGCCTATCACAGGGTTACAGGACCTGTAACCACTTCAGGCTCTGTTGCAACTAGAAAGGAGGCTCCTGATCCGGAGGAAGGAGGAGGTCCTCCAGGTGAGGCACAGCCTGCGCCTCAGCAGCCTAGAGAGGCTTTCTTGTTTGTGTCGCTGAATTTGTCCACGGGAATCAGTTCCTTCCATCAGCCTTTTCTCCATTATCTCACGGTTCCACACTTCCTAACTGCCTCTTATTATATACATTTCAGGGGACACAGGAATAAGTATGGAGGCCAGAGGACAACCCTGGGGGGTCAGTCCTCACCTTCCAGCTCGGCTTTGCCTAGGTTCTAGAGATCTGAACTCAGAAGTCATCTCTCCAGCCACTTCCTAATTTTCTCTTCATTTTATCCCCTCCCCTTCCAGGCTGCCTGTGAGGAGCTGTGGCTTGGCTGACTCTAGATAGTCCTCTGCCGTGTGCCTGATCTGCCCTCTGAGGTGGGTCCCTCTCTCCTTACTTGTATACTCTAGAGCAGAACTGGACAGCCAGGAACCAGATTTCTCCCAAATTCTCAAATTTAACTCTCCCAACACCAACTGGGTCCCTGTCCACTAGCCAAACCTGGGGAAAGAAGTGGCCTCCAAAGCCAACTCCACAGACAAGCAACACTGTCCAATTCAGTTCTCCACCATGACAGAAATGTGAGCTGTCCAATGTGTAGGCCTTTCTCTCCTGAGGCATGTGGTAAAGCTAATGAACAGTCAAAGCAAAAATAAATTTTAACTATGATAAAATATCCTAAGAGCTTCCATCTCTGGCTGGGGTGTGGCTCAGTGGTAGAGTGCTTGCCTAGTGTAAACAAAACACTGGGTTTGATGCTAGTATCACACAAAAAAAAAAAAAATGGGCATGGTGGTGCACATCTGTCATCCCAGAACTCAAGAGGCAGAGACAGGAAAATCAGGAGTTCAGTATTTAAGGTGGAGTAATCAAAGAAACACCTGATGCCAACCGTGGGCCTCCACACGCACATACAAACACACACAGAGACGCATGCATACCACATACACATCTGTATGCAATTTTTAAACAACTTAATTAATAAATAATAAAAGCCTGTGTCTGGCTGTGCAGCATCCCCATCAGCCATTCACACACAGAACCTTCTCACGTTTCAAGACAGAACTCTGTCCCTGCTCATGCCTCTCACAGCCCCTCCATGGCCCAGAGCCCACCTTCCTGCTTTCTGTCTCTGCGGGGGCTCTGGACAAGTGCAATCGCAGTTCCTTCTTCCTTTTTAGGGCTGAATAATATTCTCTTTAAGGCTGAATTACCTTCACTGATCCAATCATTTCATGGTGGCCACTGAGACAGCCTTTACCGTTGAGATTTTACAAATCATGCTTCTATGGACGTAGGTGCACAAATATCTCTGAGTCCCATTTTCAATTCTTCCATGTATATACCCAGAAGTGGGATTATTAAATGTATATTGAGTACTCCCTGGGCATGAGCCTGGAAATGAGGAGCGGATGCTGGGTGTTCCACTTTATCACTCTCTATCTTATTCCCTTGAGACAGTCTCTCACTGAACCAAAAGCTGGGCTGGCAATCAGTAAGCCCCAGAGAGCTCTCTGGGGTTATAGGCATGTACATGACTATTTCCTGCCTTTTACATGGATGCTGGGGATTTGAACTCAGTTCTTCGTGCTTACACATTAAAACTCTTACCCAGCCACCTCACCAGCCTAACTATGTTAATTCTATTAATTTTTCTAATGAGCCACCATACTGTTTTTCTTGAGCCATCGAGCCATTTTACATGCCCAACAACCTTCATAAAGACTATGATTTCTCCTGAGGAGCCAAGCTTTTGTGTTTCAATTCAACGTGCTACAACTTCAACTTCAATTGTAATTACTACAGCCAACTCTCAACTCTTCTTTGGGGTAGAACCTATCTGGAGACTGAACATCTTGCAGGGGTGGGCTGAGGAAATGGCCTAGAGCTCACCAATGAGACTAGGCCAGCTGGCCAGAAAGCCCCACAGCCCCTCCCTCCCCCACCTCAACACAGAGCCCAGGGCTCCATGCACAGTGGGCAAGCCCACTACCCATGGAGCCACATCCTTTTGTAGTCTACCCTCCTTTCCTTACGGCCACCAAGAACAAACCAAAGTACAATTCTGCCATGGTCCAACTTGGAGAACCAAGGAGTTTCCTGGACTTATGTACAGAGCACAGGAGCTTGGGTGACCCCAAAGCAGCCACATCCTAGGAAAGCTTCACCCCAGCATAGATGACTTCTCCAGAGCTGCACAGATAAGATTCTCCCTTCTACCCTCTATACACTACACTATACACCCTAGCACCAAAACCATGAGGCCATGGGCAAATACATCTGACTGGGAGGTACAGGAAAGGGCAGATAGAATTTGGAGGAAGGGTTAAATCCAGTGATCCACCCTACTCCTCCTCCTATGAGGGAATATCAAGAGTCAGCAGACCTGACTGGGGGGGTAGGCATCAACAGTCAGCAGACCTGACTGGGTGGAGCGGGGGGGGGGGGGGGGGGGGG